>PVJC01012953.1:0-16564 GCA_004026665.1 Murina feae
GCTCCGGAGGATTCTATGATTGTTACAATGTTTCAAAAAGCTGTGTTTCGCTAGAGGCAGTTTAATCGGAGCTGAGCTGAGGGGCGCAGCTTCACTTTCGCTCCTGCCGCAATGGAAAGGGCTGTTTACTCAGGTCCGTGAGTGGCGGCCGCCATGTTGGCTGGGCTAATTTGCATACAGCCGCTCTGATTGACTGGTGAGCGTGGCTTACCCTGTCTCGGAGAAATGGTTAATTTTAATATTTCGCTTTCATTAGTTTAGATTATATATATACACACACACACACACACACACACATATAATATGTACATATATAATAGATGTATCGTATTTTCCTGCATATAAGACGACTTTGTAACCCAGGAAAATCTTCTCAAAAGTCAGGGGTTGTCTTATACGCCAGGCGTCGTCTTATAGGGCGGGTGCTGAAACTTCCAAGCCGGACTGGAAAATCTGCGGTTGCCGCATACGGTGGGGGGAGCTCAAAAACGGCCGCACTCCATTCATTTCAGTGGAGCTGGACGGAGACCGCAAGTGTCTCCAGTCGGCTCCTTTTTGTGCTGCATACAGTCTCTGTCCAGACTTTTTAACCCAGGGAAATCTTCTCAAAAGTTGGGGGTCATCTTATATGCCCAGTTGTCTTATATGCCAGAAAATATGGTATATACATATATACATAGTTTTAACATATGTAACTTACCTTCTATCTTATGTATATATGTATATGTGTGTGTGTGTGCATGCAAAGTGTCCCCTCAGGAATTTGACCAACTGGGAGTTTGATCGCTTACTATGACTTGTGCTGACCACCAGGGGCAGCATGGAATGAAGGAAGGCCCCAGCTGGCAACTGACAGCCAGGGAAGGGAGGCCTCACCTGGCAGCCAGCAGCCACTAGGGACCCTACCTGTGCACGAATTTTGTGCACTGGGCCTCTAGTATATATATAATTTTTATGGGTGAAAGCGCTTACTGGAAGCTAAGAAATACGGGTTTAAACATTTCTTTGAAGCAGAAATGTTTCATTTCTGTGAAGGGCACAGACAGAGTTGCTTGAAGTGTAAAAGGCACACATGGGTAGCATTAAGACACATACACAGACCCCACTGAGCAGGAAGAGAGGGCCAGCCTCCCCAAAAAGCCATGAGAAATATAGAAGAAAGGCACCCAGGACAGGGAGTGCTAGGTGGGATGCCTGCAGTCTCATGCCAGGGTGTAGCCCTGTCTTGTTGCATCAGTCCCTCTCCCCCTGGTGGCTAATGTACACAGCCATCCTTGTGAGGAGAGAAATTAGTAGTAAGCACATCCTTGGAGAAGGGGGTACATGATTCCCTCACATAGGGCTTATGCAGCCAGCCATTTACTTGAGTTTTACATTTTTATTACACTAAATTACACTAAAAACTAACATACTGCCAGACACTAAGTATCTACTCTAATAAAAGCATAATATTGAAATTGACCATTTCTTTGGGATGCCTAAGCCACGCCCACCAGCCAATCAGAGCAACTGTATGCAAATTAACCCAGCCAAGATGGCGGAGGGCTCAACAGTGGGAGAAGCCACACACCACGGCCCAGCAGGGCAGACTGAAGACCTCTGCCCTGGGATCTAGGCAGCAGCCATGGGGCAGGAGAAGCCGGCTGGCCCAAGGCTGCAGCCTGGATCGCGGGGTAGACGGGCCGGAGAAGCGAGTCCACACTGCGGTCCAGCAGGGCAGACGGCTAAGCTTCTGTGTGCCCCGGGATCCAGGCCGTAGCCGCAGGGCGGGAGAAGCGAGTCCACACTGTGGTCCAGGGGAGACAAGAAGCTGTGCCATTGGCGGGTCCCCAAATGGAGGGGTGGATGGTCCAGAGGTAGAGGTACTTCTGGTTTGCAGCTGTAGTGTCAGGGCTGCATGGGCAGCTGCCACCTGGCTGGGGCTGAGCCCTGAGCTGGGGGTTAATGCCGCCTCCCCATGGAAGCTTTAATGAGGGAAGGAGGGCTGCTCCCTCTCTCTCTCTCACACACATCCCGCCTCCTGGGCCCACTCTCTCGCTGGCTCCATTTTCTCTGCCTCAGAGGCAGGGGTCTCCTGTGAGAGGCCCTGTCTCCCTTCAGAGCTGGGGTGAACCTGTGGGAGCCAGGAGATGGAGAGATGGGCAGGGGGCGGGCGGAGGGAGCAGCAGCCCGGGAGAGTTTGGGGGGAAGTAACCAGGTGGGGAGCAGGATGGAGGGAAGAACTTTATAAAAGAGTCAGTGGACAGCAGAGTTAAAAAAGAGGATGTATGAGTGAACTGTAGGGCCTATAATGAAAACCAAGTATAGTTGTGTACTGGGGACAGATTTTAAAAGTAGAAGTCAGAAAAGAAAAAAAGATAAATGATAGTGGATAATTAGGCAGGTAGATAGATAGGTATTAAAACAGTGGAATTAGGCAGAGAAGAATGTATGGCAAAGGTGGGATGAGAGAAAAAGAGGGAGGGAAGAAAAGTTATAAAGGGGGAGCTGGTAGAGCTTAAAAGGAGAATGGGAAGAAGGAAGGAATGGGGGAGGGAGCAAAGCAGGTCAGAGGGAGGAAGTGAAGAAAAAAATTAAGGTGGGAAGGAAGGAAAAGGGGAGGGTGGGCAGGGGTAAAGATAAAGAAAAGAAGGAATGTGGGAAGGGAAGGAGGGTAGTAGAAAAATGGGAAGAATGATGATGGAACAGAAGTAGGAAATAAGGAGGAAAGAAAAGTTTATAAATGATGAGTCAGTAGAAAAAGTGTTCCATAAAGGAGAAAAATTGTGTGAGAGGAAGAAGCCAATAAGGAAGTCAAATACAATTGTGTGTGAAGGGGATAAGATTAAAAAAGAAAGTTAATAGGGGTGACCAGGTTGGCCGGGGAGGGCAGTTAGGGGTATCAGGCAGGCAGGCAGACTGGTTAGGGCAGGCAGGCAGGCAGGTTAGCGGTTAAGAACCAGAGGTTCTGGATTGTGGGAGTCCCCATGGACTCCATATTGGAGAGGGTGCAGGTCGGGCTGAGCGACTGCCCCCCCCTATACCCCCAGTGCATGAATTTCATGCACCAGGCCCCTAGTACTTATATAAATGTGCCAGGCACCATGCTGACCCTGGGGCCACCTGTAATGGAATCGTGGCCATCTGAGAGAGCCAGGCTTTCCTTGGGAGTTTATGTGTTTCTCGTGCCCTCAAGATGGGCCGTGCCCCTCACCCCTGCTGCTGAGGGCTGGAGTGGTTCCAGGGAGTTGGCAGGTCAGCAAATTAGAATGCTTTGCTCTCAGTAGACGGAGTGGAGTCAGTCCTGTATGCGTGCCCCGAATGAATTCCCTTGGCCGGGGAACCGTCGCTCTTACAGTAGGTGGCGTTCTTGTGCTGCTGCTTTTGGATAGGCGGTTGTCTGGGCATCTCTGCTGTTTGGTTTGATCTTGGGAAGGGCTGTCCCCTTGGCTCCCTGGAGAGTCATGCGGTGACACCAATGGGAGGAACTTGCTTCTCCCCTCTCCACTTCCCTAACCAGGGGGCTGGTCCTTTCGAGAACTTGCAGGGGAGCCTTCAGGCCTAATGGGAGAGCCTCACCTAGTGCCCTATGTTTAGTGTGAGGAATGACTGTCTCCCCTTGCTCTCCATCTGCCTTCATCATCCATGACAGTTTTCTCCTTGCTTTTTTCGTGTGTGTGTTTGTTTGTTTTTTAATTTTTTACTTTTAGCAGAAAGTGCCCTTCCCTGGAGAGCCACTTCAGCCAGCCACTCTTCTTGAATTTTTCAAATTCTCTGAAATGAAAATCTTCCTCAGATGGACTTCCTACTTTCTCCCTAAAAATTCTGAAACACATATTTTCAAAGATAACGCCTTTCTTGGAACTCGCCTTCTCTTGGGCAGCATACTAGACATATGCGTTTTAAATTATCTTGATTTTTACACTTTTCTCCTCAAAATATCTCCTAAAGTGAAAAATATATTCCTGAGTTTCTTATAACTGAGGTTATGTTTATAATCAGGAATAGGCAAACTATGGCCCTCAGGCCACATCCAGCCAGCTGCCTGTTTTTGTGAATAAAGTTTTATTGGAACACAGCCATGCCCATTCATTTGCAAGTTATCTGTGACTCTTGCTACAAGGGCAGAGTCCAGTTAGTTGCAGCAGAAACTGTATGATTCACAAAGCCTAAAATACTTAGTGTCTGGCCCTTTACAGAAAAAGTTTGTCAGCCCCTGATATAATTTACCATTCAAACCAGACACTTGTGAGAGAGAAAGGAACACTATTAATTACTACACTGGGACAACAGGCATAAACCGAGATTGTCCTGGGCCAACCATCTCAGAAAACCCACAGAGGATTGTAAAATAGGCACCAGAATACATGGTTTGTGGTGATTAACAGTAAAAAAAGGTCCATATGTTTTTCTGAAGAACGATGGATGAACATGTAGCTATGCCAAAGAAACAAACAGTATGACAAAATTATCAGACTGCGATTCAGGAAGAAGAAATTCAAATTCCCATTCGGGGATCTTGGAGAATATACTTTTGTAGATGACGGTTTTGCATTTTTTATCGAGTACAATCTACCTGTGAAACGCTGCTCGACGTTGAGATCTGGAACAGGAAGATGCCCTGTGTTGGCCTGCAAGTTTCTGCTCGTCTAGCCGTGAACTCTCTAGGCCTTCTTAGCAGGATTCGTGGGGCCAGTGGGGATCCGAGGGAACCTTCCCTCCCACCTTCAGAACATCTCTCTCTTGCAATAAGTGTTAAACCTTCTCTGAAATTATGAGCACTAACGGTGAGATTGGCAGTGGCGATAGCCCTGAACTCCTGTCGAGTGTGTATAGTTTCCCCCAGTGCAGTCTGTTTGGGCCTGTGGCTGTGTAGGTGGCCACCCCGCTTGCTTTCTTGTAACACAGCTCCCATGTCAGCGACTGGAACCACCACCACCAGGAACATGCCCTGGGTCTTTAGAGAGACCCTCTTACTTACCAGTGGGACGTGTCTCCAGACTCGCGTTTCCATTTCTCCACCAGGAACTGTTAGCTTGGTGGCACCCTACTGACCACAGGCTTTCCTGTCTGAGCCTCAGGAAAAACCAGTAGCCCTAGCCGGTTTGGCTCAGTGGATGGAGTGTCGGCCTGGGCACTGAAGGGTCCCAGGTTTGATTCCCGTCAAGGGCATGTATCTCCGTTGCAGGTTGATCTCTGGCCCTGGTCGGGTCACGTGTGGGAAGGGTGCCTCTCTCTCCCCCTTCCCTTCTACTCTCTCTAAAAAAATCAATGGAAAAATATCCTCAGGTGAGGATTATCAACAACAACAACAGCAAAAAAGAAAGAAAGACCAACAATGGAGGAAAGGCTTGCATATGGACGTTTCGCTCACCTCAAAAGGAAAGGAACCCAGTTTGTTCAATGCTGCATCGTAAACCAGAGACGCCCTTTGGGGCCCAGAATTCTTACTTGGAATTCCTTGATGACCCGTGCCCGTCAGTGGGACCTTTACTGGGTCTTGCAGTGTTAGAGAAACAGACCTACAGGGCCAGGGGAAGAGGCCAGCACCTGCCCCATCTGACGAGGACACTCAGCGCCTCGGATTCTGCCAAGAGAGTCAAGAAACCTGAGGTTTCAGAGGAAATTTTCAGATTTATGAAATAGTGGTTAAGTATGTTTTTAAAATCTCCGTGTGGATCACCCTTTATCTGACTACCCTAAGGCAGGTCTGTGGGCTGATTGTGGGTTTGCCAGTTTGTGACGTGGAGTTAAGCAGCGGCTTCCCTGAAGTGTCTGACGCCGGTGTCAGTATCACCTGATCATCCGCTGGATAGGCCATCACCATTAGGAAGTGCTTTCCCGACAGTTGGCTGAGAGTAAGGATGTGTCTGTGGGATAAGTTTCTTTTTGGGAGTGACTTGCAGATCCAGACAGATACATGTCTTCCGCAGCCCTTCAGTAGTGTGACCCAGCCAGCTGAGCAGAACCGTGGCCAGCAGGGCGAGCAAAGCCTTCTGGGTAGAAGGCGTCCACCTGTCCTCACGAAGGGCATGGTCACCAGCCCGTCCTGTGGACCCTCTTCTTTCTTCAGTGTCCATTGGAGTGATGGTGCTATGTGGGCGTCTGGAGCCCCTGGGACCTGAGGGGCCTCTTCCTCCATTGGTTCCCCGCTTTGTCTTACAGGCTACCTGTGTTTATGACACCCACATTTTGCTCATAAGGCAGTATCAGAAAGTAAGATTTAAAAAAGCACACAATTGTGACTTATACCCCTGCCTCTTAGACAAGAGGGTGTGGAAGAGAATTTAAAACTTTTATTTTTTTTTTTTTGGTTAATCCTCATCTAAGGATATTTTTCCCATTGAGTTTTAGAGAGAATGGAAAGGAGGGAGGAAGGGAAGGGGGAGAGAAAGAGAGGAAGACGGGGAGACACATCGATTGATTGCCTCCTACACGTACCTCAGCCAGGGCCAGGGAGTGAACCTGCAACCCAGGTGCATGTCCTAGACTGGAAATTGAGACTCATCAGTGCGTGTGCTGATGCTCTAACCACTGAGCACACTAGCCAAGGCTAATTTTAACCTTTCTTGATGACTTAGGTTATCCAGAGATACCTCCATTTAAAAATTTTTTTATTGATTTCGGAGAGGAAAGGAGAGAGAGGGAAAGAGAAACATCAATGAGGAGAATTATTGATCAGCTGCTTCCTGGATGCCCCCCACTGGGGATTGACCCCACAACCTGGACATCAACTAGAATCAAACCTGGAACCCTTCAGTCTTCAGGCTAATGCTCTATCCACTGAGCCAAACTGGTTAGGGCGATACCTCCATTTTAAAGACATTTTCTGAATACTTACTATTGAAACCATTGTCATAATAGGTATGAAAATCATTTATACACACACAGTTATATTATGGTGATGACTTTTAATGCCATTGGGGGTCTGTAGGCTGTTTTCCCTATTGCTAATAGTCAGTAGACCGCTTTAGTTTTTGGTTCTACCTCTTTAGAAAGTTGACTAGCTATTTCACTAAGTCGATTGAGATCAATTTTGTTTATGTAGAGGCTTTCAATAAAAGTGTGTACTTCCAGGTACTAAAATGCATTTCAGACAGTTGCAGGAGTTTTGCCGGACAAATGATTGTTGAATATTTTATTTTTTATTTATTTAATTTTTTTTTAATTACTCAAAATATTACAAAGAGTAGTACATATGTTGAAATTTTAATTTTCTTAATTCCTAATTCAAACTTTTTATATCCGTGAGAGATAACACACTTTCCTTGGCTGTCATCTCAAAAGTTCTTATGGAAACCGTTTCCTCAATGTCAGTGAAGACTGTTCAGTTCCATTTTGGCCCTTGATAGTTATTTTCAGGTCACCACTGAGATCCTTGTCTGACTCTTTCTCCTTTGCTGTGTCCCCGCTGTAGTCGGACCCTGACCTCCCGGCAGACGTGCAGACTCCGTCTTCTACTGAACTAGGCCGGTACCCAGGCCTGCCCTTCCCGGCTCCACAGTACATCCTGCCCCAGCCGTCCATTGAGGAGGCGCGCCAGACTATGCACTCCCTCCTGGACGACGCTTTCGCCCTCGTGGCCCCCAGCAGCCAGCCCGCCAACGCTGCTGCAGGCCCTGGGGTCCCAGCTGGCCTGCCCGTGAACAGCACACCTTCCCGGGAAGAGAGACGAGCCACCCAGTGGGGCTCCTTCTACAGCCCAGCTCAGATGGCCAACAACCCATGCAGTGTAAGTATGGACTTTCTAGAATTCTCCAGTCTGGAGCTCTGTAGACTCTTCCTCTCAAATTCCTTCCACTGCATCAGACGCCAGTTGGAGCCACCGTCATCTCTCACCAAGATCATTGCAATAACTTTCTAATTGTCTCCGGGCCTCTGGTCTTGAGTGGAGGATGCTGGGGTGGTGGCTGACAAGTACAATACTGTTGATTGGTATTGATCAGGCCAACGAGCCGAGGGGCTAACACGAGATGGATCCTTTGGGTGTCAGGAGGTCTTGGAACGAAGAGGAAGACCTACCAGGAGTCTCTTAACTTAGTCTTCAGTTCTCACTTTCTTTTTCTTACTAATTTTTAAAAATTACATTTATATTCAATATTATTTTGTAATAGTTTCAGGTGTACAGCATAGTGGTTAGACAATCAAATACTTTACAAAGTCTTCCCCCTTATGTTTTCATTCCCCAAGTGGCACCATCCATCGTTATCGTAATATTACTATGTTCCCTATACTGTACTTGACTTCCCTAAGCCTTCTTTGTAACTTCCAATCTATACTTCACAATCTCGTGACCAATTTCCCAGCCCCTCCTCTCTGGCAACTCTCAGTCTCTTCTCTGTATCTGTGAGTCTGTTTTCTTTGTTATATTCTTTGGATTCCACATGTAAGTGAAATCATATGGTATTTGTCTTTCTCTGACTGACTTACTTCACTTAGCACAATACTCTCCAGGTCCTTCCATGCTATTTTAAATGGTAAGATTTTATTCTTTTTTATGGTGAAGTGATATTCCATTGTGTATATATGGACCACAGCCTTTTCTTTTCTTTTTTTTTAACTATCCATTTGTCTATTGATAGGCACTTGAGTTGCTCTTATAGCTTGGCTATTATAAATAACGCTGCAAGGAAAATAGGGGTGCACATGTTCTTTTTAATTAGTGTTTTGAGTTTTCACTTTCTGACCTGAACTAGTTTCCTGCTGGTCTCTACATGTCACCTCTCTCTGCTCCCAGTCTCCCCGAATTGTTCCGTGAAGAAATCTGTGGCCATTTTCATTTTCCCTTTTCGTATAGGGGATGTATGTGCCCGATCTGCTAGGAAGGCTAAATAGCTCTTGGCACTTAATAAGTTTCCATCTCCCCTCCCCCGCCCATTAACCAATGTTCAATTTATCTTCAGATTCTGCTCTTTCATTCAATTCAGGAAAACTGTATTTCTGAAATAATGTTCTTACTCTGTTCCACTTATTGGCACCAACGATAACATTTATCTTTGCTGGCTCATCTTTGTCTTCTCTAGCTACCACTTTATTTCTAATTGCTTGAGCTAACTTGTCCGTTTTTTCTCTGCCTTTCTGCCTTCATTATGGTCATCATAGGTCTTTTCTCTGGGACGTTAATTGATTTTAAGGCATGCTATTCTTTTCCCTTCTAGTTGATTTCTTAGAGTCACAATGACATTATTTTGGTCCTCAAATTATTTCCACAGTCTATGGTCATTTTGTTGTTTTATCACCTCATTGTTGAACATAAAAAAAAAAAAAATTGCCGCCCAGCCTAGTGGGTTGCTTGACTGGAGCATTATCCTGCACATCAAAGAGGTTGAGTGTTTGATCCCCAGTTGGGGTGCACATGGGAGGCAACCAATTGATGTTTCTCTCTCACATCAATGTTTCTCTCTCCTTTCCGTTCTCTAAAATCAAACATCCTTGGGTGAGGATTTAAAAAAAAGAAAGAAAAAAAAAGATCTGCCATTTTTATAGTTCAAATTTGTTGTGGAAAATCTATTACTTGTATTTTCTTTCAGTCTGGATTCTCTGACTTTTCTGTATGTTCATTTTTTGAAACTTATGTTTGTTCATTTGCTTATTGGCTCCAAAGTTGCATGCTGTTTTCTTTTTGTCTTCTTTACAGTTAAGACAGGCAGGTCTTTCTAAGCAAATCACTTCGATTTGCTAGAACATGGGTAAATTCACTTTTGTGTTCTTCGTATTGTATTGAACAATGATCAGATAAGGCCTTAATCTTCTATCTCAAAGAATTCAGACCCATCACAATATTTTTTTAGTTGTTGTTCAGTTCAATCCAATGCTCAGTTTACTGAGTAATTCTTTCTTTTAAATATACTTTTATTGACTTCAGAGAGGAAGGGAGAGGGAGGGAGAGATAGAAACATCAATAATGAGAGAGACTCATTGATTGGCTGCCTCCTGCACGCCCCACACTGGGGATGGAGCCTACAACCTGGGCATGTGCCCTTGGCCAGAATCGAACTTGGGACTCTTCAGTCCGCAGGCCAATGCTGTATCCACTGAGCCAAACCTGCTAGGGCTCATCACAATATTTTTATAAATGCTGCCGTTGAATGGCTTTCTTATCGTGGATGTTATTCCTTTGTATTCGGATGAGAACGATAGCAGTTGAAAGTAGTGGAAAATTAGGATCATTGGTTGTATCTGTGCGTATCTAATATAATTTCAGCGTGTTTATAAATTGGTCGTAAAAATATTGCTTGTTTCCAGGGGGAACCTGATCACCCTTTATTTGCTTCTTCTGACTACACCAAAAGCTGCAGGAATGTGGGTTTCAAGGTGCCTTCAGTTCCCCCATGGGCCTTTCTTTACCATCTGTTGACATTTTTGCCAGCATAAAGGTGTTAGTTATACATTGGTGAGTCAGGCTACTTGACAGGTGGTACTTCTGATTTTCTTAGTAGAATTAACCTCCCTGGACTAGTCATTTAATTAACAGGATGGATCCCCGAGCTACAACATTTACAAGCAGACTCATCCCAGACTCCATCAACCATTTGACTTACCTCTCTTTCTCTATAGGATTGTTATTCAAAAGAAGAGATGCCCCCGACCAATATGGCTCAGTTGGTTGAGCATCGTCACATGCACCAAGAGATCACTGGTTGATTCCTGGTCAGGGAACATGCCCAGGTTGCAGGCTCCATCCTCAGTAGGGGGCGTGCAGGAGGCAGCCAAGCAATGTTTTTCTCTCTGTCATTGATGGTTTTTTTCCCTCTCCCTCTCCCTCCCTCTCTCTCTAAAATCAATAAAAAACATATTTTGTAAAAACAACAATAAAAGAAGGGATGCCTTAAAATAGGATTTGTGATGTCATAGCAGATCAAAACCTTAAAATTTTATTTTGGCCCCCAAACTTTTATCCAGGAGTGACCCATTTAAAGTAAATGCCTGACTTTCTGTCTGCACCATTTTTTAAAAAAAAAACCTTTTCCCTGGGGCAAGCAGTTTCTAGAAAAAATAACCTTTTCTGACTATGATAGAATTGAAACGCCTAGCACGTCTGTTTTTCTATTAGTTTATCTCTTATTAGACCTCTCGAAATCCTGATAGGTAGACTGCTAAGCCTTGCTCTTTTTTGTTTTATTTTGTATGTGAATATGTTTTTTTAAAATATATTTTTATTGATTTCAGAGAGGAAGGGAGAGGGAGAGAGAGAGAGATAGAAAGAAACATCGATGAAAAAGAATCATTGATTGGCTGACTCCTGCACTCCCCTTACTGGGGATTGAGACCACAACCCAGGCATGTGTCCTTGACCAGAATCGAACCTTGGATTATTGAGTCCGCAAGCCGATGCTCTATCTACTGAGCCAAACCGGCTAGGGCTATGGGAATATGTTTAAAAAATTCAACTGTACTGAAAGCATAAGGACCATTTCCCAGTTTCAGATTTCCTTGAATTATTTAGAAAAAGAATTGAAGCTCCTTTGCCCTATATTCCTCCCTTCTTCCACACTCATCTTTGGCCCATTTTATCTCAGTTGGGGAATTCCACAACATTCTAATCTCTCGCTCTCTGCCAAGGGGGTGGAAGCAGAAAAGGTGAAGAGGTGAAGTAGTTTGGGCGCGGTTTCATGCCTAATGTTGCCTTCGGAATCTGTAAGGGTTAGAGCTCATTCGGCCCTTCGCTGCATAAGGGAAGAGGCCTGGAGAAGTTGAGCAGCTTGGCCAGTCTGTCTGACTCCAGAGCATCTACGCTTCCGAGACAATAGAAGTGGAATTACGGGGGAAAGTTTGGTTTGGGAGCCACGGGCAGTGCAGTACTATAGTTAAAAAGGTGGACTTTGGAGTCAGAAAGACAAATTTGGAGGAAATGTCTTAACTTCTCTGAGTTGATGTCGTCTGCAAAATAGAGGCAAATGAGCACCTTTTTAGTGTTTCCTGCAGGCCTGAGTTAGTGCTCATACAGTGATTACTACAAAATACTAATTCAGTAAATGGCAACTTTAAAAACAAGGTCTAATATTAGAGAAGGTTCAGAAACAAGGCTGTCTTAGTAATCAAACTTGGAGCTCCTGATCCTGGACAGCTAATTGGTTCAAACTGACTGGACTTGGGTAGACTTTGTCCAGAGTTACTTTTCTGCTACAACATCCGATTCCAAAATTTTGATTCACAGTCATTGCAAAGAAATGCTGACACAGGAGTCTTGTGGATGTTAGGGTTGGGATATGTTGATTTCTTGAGGAATGCCACATAGTGGATGCCATGTTTAGTCAGAGAGCACTTGATTAGCTCACATTAGCTCAAGGAAAAAGAGTTAACAGAAGGATATGGGGCATCTTATGGAATTTAGGAGCAAGGAGTATGGCTGGGCCTCCTGGAAATCAGAGAACTGGAAGTGCTCATTTCATCTTGAAGAATCTAAATTCCAGTTCTTTATAGTCTTTCTCTGTTTACAGCAGGTCACAGCATTTGCAGAGTTTAGTTTGAGCATATTTGAGTTGCTACTGGGCATCCACTAGATCCCGTGACTATTGTTGCTGAGGTTGATAGTCACTTGTAATAGATGTGGCCCCTCTGGACCTGGCCCATGTGGCTCCGTTGGTTGAGTGTCATCCCATGTTGGAGAGGTCACCAGTTCCATGGATCCCCAGTAGGGGGCATGCAGGAGCCAGGTGACTGATGTTTTCCTTTCCCTTCGTCTCTAAAAAACTGATCTACGTATATAAAAGGCTAATATGCTAAGTGTCCCTCCCACCGTCCGACTAGTGGCTATGATGACACTGACTACCAGGGGGCAGATGCCCAACGCAGGAGCTGCCAAGCTGCAGTGACTTGGCAGCCGAGGTTCTTGGGTGATGCACCCTGAAACCAGAGAGGAGGGAACCCGATTCTTCGTAGGCTGCGATATTCCACCTTCAGCCGTGGGTTATGTTGTTGCTGGGGCACTGTCAGCCCCGAATCTGGTTTACTGCACACTTGGGTTTGCGTTCCACACCCTGTAAGACAGCAACTTTGTAGAGTGCCCCCCGCACTCTGGGACTCCCCGAGGGATGTCGGAGAGCCGGTTTCAGCCCAATCCCCGAGGGACCCTATCTGCTGGAGGGAACCCGCTCACTCCACAGACACTGGGGAGGGACCTGGGCAGGTGACTTCAGGGCGTGTCCGGCCCCTCTCACCCAGTCCCACCCCACCGGCCCCCTTCTAGTTAATTTTCTTTCAATGTGCACAAATCTGTGCACCGGGTCACTAGTAAAAACATTTTTTTTTTTTTTAATGGCCACTCTGCCCTGTCTCCTTTTGTTTGTTTTTCGGCCTGCCTTTTTAACAGAAGATACAGACAGGTTTTTAGAGAATAAGCCTATACAGAAGAGCAGATAGAGAAATCCTATTATTTACATTTTTACTAAAAAAGGGAAGGTCTAGTTGTGTATTTTTTTTTTCAAGTCTGGTAGCCAGTTCCCCAAACTGAAACTGCTGGCAGTACGTGATGGCATCCTGCCCCAATAGCATGCTCACTTTTTATGAGAAAATAATTCTCTTGAAAGTTGATCCCATAAACCTAAATTTATAAGTTTGCTGTTCTCACCTCCTAATAAGTATTGACTATTAATCTTCATCTTCTCTTGAATTTCTTCCAGAGATATGATGACTATGGAATGACTCCCCCATCAGGCCCATTGCCAAGGTAAAGTTTTCAAGAGAAAATGTATTAGGATTTTTTTGCATAGGCTGTTTTTCTTTTTCTTTTAAATTTAATTTTGTAAACTCGTTTTTTTTTTAGGTAATATAAGCAGATACAAAATTCTGACTTGTATTCTCTTGGTCTAATCATAAGAGGAGAAAAAAGTTAGACTAAGTTCTGCCTCCAGTAATGAGTGACTAGATAATTTTCTGAGAACAACTGGGAAAGTTAGACAAAGTCTTAAATTAAAAAGATAAAAGCCAGAGAGCTAACCGGCAGGGAAGCAGTATGGGCCAAGATCTAGGAAATCCAGAGAGGTAGCCCTGCCTTTTGAGCCACTCTCTCCTAGGGCCACCTGATGGTTTTGGAGGAAGTGGCTGCGAAGCTGAGCAAGGCTTTTGACAGACTCATGAGGCTGCAAGGACAAGGAAGGGAGGCCCTTGTAAACACCCAAAGGCTTGGGTTCAGACCCTTAGGGGTTAACCTTGGAGGAAGGGTTAGCGGTAAGTACAGGGGTCCCTACAAGAACTAAACCACAGCCCTGAAGAATCTCATTCCCTGATTGGACTGAGGTGACCAGACATTGTTCGCCCCTCCAGCGTCCTGGCAGAAACAAATATTAGTTCTCCTTTACAGGAGGATAATCTCACGTTAGGCCTCCCATTAGCATTATAGTTTTGCATGAGATCAAACACACGAACAGACACACAAAACCAAGCATATTCTTTGCAATTCTTTGCAAATAACAGCCAACTGGTAATTAATAGATCAAACCAGTTCTATGAGACTGACCTGCACTTATTCCACAGAAGAAAAGAGAATACGATTTAAAAAGTAATAAAGAGAAACAGACAATAGAAAAGGAATTAGAGGGGATCCAGATATTGGAGATATGGAACACAGATTTTAAAGTAAGTTGCTTAATATGGAGGCAAGGCCCACTTGTCTGAGAAGACATAAAACTGAGAAGAGCCGGGGCGCTCTAAGAAAGAAGGATAGGATGCTAAGACTATTCTAAATGTTATAAATTACTGCCAAGGAATTAAGACAGTGTGGTGTCGCTCTAAAGCTAGACAAACAGAGCAATGGAATAGAGCTATGGAGTAGACTAGAAAGCCTATAAACAGTGGTTCTCAACCTTCTGGCCCTTTAAACACAGTTCCTCATGCTGTGACCCAACCATAAAATTATTTTCGTTGCTACTTCATAACTGTAATGTTGCTACTGTTATGAATCGTAATGTAAATATCTGATATGCAGGATGGTCTTAGGCGACCCCTGGGAAAGGGTCATTCAACCGCCAAAGGGGTCGCGACCCACAGGTTGAGAACCGCTGCATAAACAGACCTGCACATGAGTGGACAGTTGATTTATTACAAAGAAGGAATTGCAGAAAAATAATCTCAGAAATTATACCCAACTCGCCTTCAAAGGCCAGAAGCCACATACAAGTAGGAATGCTTTATCTGCTTCCTCTTTATTTATTCTTTTGGTTTTCTCTATTCTTCCTCATTTTCAGAGGTGCTTTTCATTTCTCCTCAACCCTACTCCCCGACCCGGGCGCTGCTTTGTGGTTGCAAAACAATACAGGCAAAGAGCGTGTGTGGCACTCAGGTGATCCAGGGAAGTAGTTAATGACAGATCCATGTGATCTGGTTCACCCAGTTCAGTTCGAGTTTAGACCTGTTGTTCAGCCTAATTATTAATAACTCTCACTTTCCAAACTCTTCTGGTTTGGATGATAAACTTCATGGTCACCCAGGGGAAAGGAATCCACCGAACTTGGGTCACACTGAACTACCTGAGCACACAATTTCCGAGAGAAGGGCTGCCCATGTAGGAGGAAGGGGGCTGACTGACCCGATCAAGTAGAAACAACTAAAGGGGAAGCGTTCGTTCATGGGTGGATGGGCCAGAGACTGTGAGGAGGTCATGTGAGCTCCCATGTACAGATCTCGCCTTATTTTAAGCTCTTAGATCTGCAGGGTCAGAGACCTCAGACGTCAATGTAAAATAGCAGCCGTTGTTTGAAAAGAGTAACATACAAGGGCTGGGTTTCAGTCTCAGAGATACACTCCAGAAATAACACTGTGGAATAAGTGCAGGTCAGTCTCATAGAACTGGTTTGATCTATTAATTACCAGTTGGCTGTTGTTTGCAAAGAATTGTACTCAGACTGTCACTCTTTTAGTTCTTGAATTTCTTTAGAGGAGTAGTTCTCCACGGGGATTCTGAGACCCCTGGAGGGTTCTTGTGACTCTTTCAAGGGCATCTTGAGGCCAAAACCATTTTCATGATGACACTAAGGTGTTATTTGACATTTTCGTTGTATTAACTTTTGCACTGAGGTGCAGAAGCAGTGTTGGGTGCAAATGCCGGTGCCTTAGTATGAATCAAGTGGCACCAAATTGTTCATGTTGCCGTCCTGTTCTTCACCACTGTACAATAGCCATTTCTTAAAAAAGGCCGCTTTATGTTAGTATGTCCTTGATGGTGTAGCAAAAGTGATTAACTTTATTAAACCTAAGCCCTGGAATCTTTAATAGTCGGTGTGACAAAAGAGGAGACACGTATAAAGCACTTCACTGAACAGGGGATTTTGAAGGAAAGGCATGTGTCCAGGTGTTTGAGTTGAGAACTGAACTAACTGCTCCATGATTTAACTTGAACCAACAACTGACAGACATCAGTACTCAGACCCGGGTGTTTGGCAGACACCGTCTCGAAAATGAACGAGGTTGGCCAATCATTTCAAGAAAAACAACTGACAGCATCTGTTGCCAGTGACAACATGGAGTTTTCAAGTGCAAGTTACTGGAGTTTTAGAAACTTTTGTCTGCCACCGTGAACTTGACAGCGTCCTAGTACTTAAAGACTCTGCTGATGGGCTTGATGGTGATACTAATGAATGTGAATTTT
>PVJC01012953.1:16664-38918 GCA_004026665.1 Murina feae
GAGAGAGAGAGAGAGAGAGAGAGAGAGAGAGAGAGAGATCCATATAAGAGAGACACATTGATTGGTTGCTTTCTGCACATGCCCAGACCAGGGCCAGGGATTGAACCTACAACCCAGGAATGTGCCCATTACTGGGAATCGAACCCACAACCCTTTGGTCCAAAACTGGCCAGGGCAGACCAGTGGGTTTTCAGGTAACAGAATGTGAGAAGTTCACTGACATTGTTTCAGATGCCACATTGCCACTACCCTTAAGGAGTCTTTTTTTGCGTATTGATGTGGTATCAAAGAACAGCTGAAATTTTATTTTGAGTATTTTCTGAAGTGGCAATTAAAATATCCCTCCCTTTTCCAACTACATATTTGTGGCAGGTGATTGAATAGAAAGTAAATGAGAATCCAGATGCCTTCTATTAAGGAAATTTGAAAAAGATGTAAAACTCTCCTCTAAATTTTTTTGACAATGTTGTTAATTTAAAGAAAAATGTTAACATGTAATTTGTTTGATATTATTATTTTAAATTAATTTTTAAATATAAGTATTTAAAAATTTTTCTGTTTTAATTTCAAATGTAATAAATATCTATAGATATAATACACATAAATAAAAGTGGAACCCTCACTACTTTTTGAGTGTAAAGGAATCCTGAGGACGTAAGTTTAAGAACTACTGCTTTCAAGCACTGCTCTTCAGCCTTGATGAGCTCATGATCATCAGTGTCTGGGAACCTCGTCTAGAGATTCTGTTTTAACTGGCCAGGGGTTCCGCATGGGCACGGGGGCCTTTAAATGCCCCTCGGGTTATGCTAATGTGTAGCCCAAATAGATGACCAGTGTAGTGAGATGCTGGAGCTGAGCAGGTTCTAGAACGTGGCTGCACCTTCTCTTGATCTGTAAACCAGAAGCATCTGTCCTTCCATATCAGACAGATACCTTTCAAGCATCTGCGTGTTCTGGGCACTGGTCCAAGGGCTAGAGACCCAGCAGTGGCACACAGGCCAAGTCTCTGCCCTCTGGAGAGGAGATGGGCAATAAGCCAGGAGTCAAATAGGTCTTATTTTTCTGTAGGGATGAGGGTGTAGCTAGTCAAATATCAGAGCCAGAGTACAGTGTGGTCCTGATGCTTGGTGTGCTTTGCCTTCAGACCCAGTTTTGGCCCTGGTTTACTGCAGTCTTCGGAGCTGGTGCCTCCTGAGCCCCAGCAGCCACAGGCATCGGCTGAAGCCCCGTTTGCTGCCCGAGGGATCTACTCTGAGGACATGCCCTCGGTGGCCCGGCCCCGACCTGTCGGGGGCACCACAGGTATATGTGCATTTCTGAAGTAAGAGGATGCTTGCTTTCGGGCAGAGTTCACTCTAGACTTCCCAGGGAATCGGCGCCCCAGTGTTCAGCAGCCTCTTCCACCAGTAAGAGCTGCTTTCCCTGTGATCCTGGTGAGATGTAGGGCAGAGAAGGTGGGAAAAGAGGGGCGCTGAGGTCCCATCACTGACGTCCACTGCGTCTTTCCTGAATCAGCATCTCAAAGGTGTCCCTTTGCATGGAATTCATAGCACACTTCTTCCAGAGAAAACAGTTCAAAATTCTCAGGGTTAAACTGCAAGCTGTATTTCTGAGCACTTGTATGGCATTAAAACAGGTATTTGTTTTAAAGAGAGCGCTTTTCCAGCTTTTAAGAAGCAATTAGAAGTTGCTGGGCAGTGATTGGGGGTAGATTTTTGTTTTATTTGGATATATATATATATATATCCAGTAAAAATATATTTTATTGATTTTTAAAGAGAGAGGAAGGGAGAGGGAGAGAAATATTGATGCAAGAGTAAAGCATGATTTGCTGCCTCCCACACTCCCCACAGGGGGTCAACCCCATAACCCGGGCATGTGCCCTGACCAGAAATCGAACAGGTGACCTTTCGGTGCATGGGATGATGCCCGATCAACTGAGCCACACCAACCAGGGCCAGATTACTGGATTCTGTCACAAAACCTCATCTTGTGACCAGTTGATAGTATGAATGTTGTTCAGTGTTCCTGAAGCATCTGTGTAGTTGACAATGCGGAGCTCTTTCTGGTTCCTGTACAGCTAGCTCTGCATACTCTGCAGAACTGTCCAAGTTCCCACTTGCCTCACTGCATTTTATTACGGGGGCTCATAGTCACTCTGTTTTTCCTGTTCATTTCTTTGCCCTCCTTTTTGAAGACTGAAACTTTAATGAGTGGGGCTGTTCCACGTTAAATGATGTATTCTGCTGTATTCTAACTTTCTGGGGAATACACACCTTTGTAACGTCATCAGTAAACTGGTTTAGGCCAGTTACACATTTGCAAAAATTGTGGGTAATTATTCAAGGTCTCCTGGGGAGTTTTTGTATTTTGCATTTTCTGTCTCTTTTCCAACTAAATAACATATCTTGACATCCTACAGGGTTTCTCATACTTTTCTGGGACTGTGCTTTGCAATTAGTCTTGTTTCTTCCATTAATTGTTGCACATATTTCAAACAAAATTCAGACATATTTATTTTTAACCTACAAGAATATCGAAATTATATGTATGAAACATTTGAAGAGGAAGTTACTTTCTCATAATTTATAATAATAGATTAAATTGTGTAAAAATTTATAATGGAAAAATGTTAAGATATACCAGAAGAATTTCCTTTCTGATTACATAAAATTGTAAAACATACAGATACTAGGGGCCCAGTGCACGAATTCATGCACCTTGAAAGGAATTGTGGGCCACGAGGCAATGGTAGGCACAGGGGTGGGTCACCCATCCTCCTCGCCCCCGTCATGACCCCCAGCCCCTGTCTGGTGGCAACCCTGCTCCTGCTGCCACTGCTCCCACCCGTTGATGGCACGAAGCAGTTAGGGCTGGCACCAGCAGTGGGTGTGATCAGGGCTGGCACCGTCAGTGGGTGCAAGTGGTGGCTGCTGCCCTGATCGTCCCTCGGGGAGGTGGATAAGGGCTGGCAGTCATCGCTTGCACCTGCTGATGGTGCCGAGCGATCGGGACTGGCACCAGCTGTGGATGTCAGTGGGGCACGTGCTGGCAGCAGGCGTGAGTGCCAGGCAGGACCACGGCGTGTGGGAGCAAAGAATTTTCAGTAACCATTAGAGGCTCACCTAATGACAGCAACCGGTGCCCTGCCTTGTTCTGGTGTCCCCGCTCACCTGCTCCACCATCCCGCCATGGTTGACACCGCCATGCTCTGCACACGCCCCTTGGTGGTCAGCGCACATCATAGCGACCAGTTGTTTGGTTGTTCCAGTGTTACACCATTCGGTCTGTTTGCATATTAGCCTTTTATTATATAGGACATATATATGTGTGTGTGTGTATATCCTTATATATGTGTGTCTCAAAATTACCAAAAACAGAAGGATAATAGTACCTAGGGAAGATGTACAGCAGATATGACCAAGAGGTATTTTTATTATAGAGGATGGCTCCTGTAAATGGATAAGTGGACAAACCTCAAAGGGTAGGAAAGATAAATGGTCAAAGTACAGGAAGAAAATGCACACAAAAAATGTGTGTGGACCATATAAAGGTAAACATATGAAAAACACTGTTACATTATCTCTGGTGTTCATGTAAATCATTAAACTTTTGGAAAACAGTTTGGCAATGACTTAATGAATTTTTGATTTGGTAATTCCTCTTCTGGGAATCTAGGCTCCCCCTCCACAAAAAATCAAAATACTGGAAAAAACCTATATGTGCAAAAGGTATTTATCAGAGTGTTATTCATAATAGCAAACAATTGTGAGCTCCCTAAATACCCCGTAATAAGGGCATCAGTGAGCAAATTATGTAGCTATTTAAAATGAAGAGCTCAGAAAGAGCCAGAAAAAGAGAATTTAAGATTTCCGGGTTGCCTCCTATGTGTTTGGTTCTTGACCTACTTTATCTCTTTTAATTCTTGAAATAACACCATGGGGTAGATTTCTTTTTATCCTAGTCGAGAGGTGAGGCATTGAGGCTCAGCAGGAGTGATAACCGGGTGACCAAGTTCTCGGGGTTTTCCAGGGCTGGGCTGGAATGCAAGCCCAGGCTTGCTGGGTGTGATGCCCCATGCTGAGTCATAGGGGAAGCTTGTTGTGTGTTAAGTGGACAGAGCAAGACACATAATATGTCTATAATATAGCAACTACCATCACAGTATTAACACAAAAGTATTCTTGTCTCCCGATACAGTTGTCTGAATCTTTGTGGCGGAGAACACTGCTGCATTTGTGTTCTTCGCAAGATTCGCTCAAACGATGTCTGTTGGGCAAACAGAACTGATAGCCCCAATTACTCTAATACTGTTATGCATCTTCAGTAACTGGCAAGTGAACCTGTAGAGTATATTGTTCTCATGGGAACCCGGAAATTTTTTCTGACCTTCAGTTTTTAGTTTAGTTTTGTTTTTTAAATATATTTTATTGATTTTTTACAGAGAGGAAGTGAGAGGGATAGAGAGTTAGAAACATCGATGAGAGAGAAACATCGATCAGCTGCCTCATGCACACCTCCTGGGGATGTGCCCGCAACCAAGGTACATGCCCTTGACCAGAGTCGAACCTGGGACCCCTGAGTCCGCAGGCCGATGTTCTATCCACTGAGCCAAACCGTTAGGGCCAGCTTTTAGTTTTTATTGCGTATCCAAATAAAACCGTGAAGAAGTTTTTGTTTTTTTTTTTATGTATTTGATTAAGGGAGGCTGTTAATTAGACAATTCAAGGAGGAGACTTGAAGATGGAGCGGGCCTCTCCCTTACTTCTGTGAAATCTCTGAGCTGTTGTAGGACTGGTCTGAGCATTACAGGTGAATTCGATGGTCCCAGGGCATTTGGAAATAAGTAATTGCAGTCCACAGTGCTTAAAGACCTCCATTCGCTCTCCCTCAAGCTGCAGAATAGGGATGCTTCCGTATGCCGAAAGCTGATGGGGGAGAAAAATAATGTTGGTTAAAGCCTGGTCTTCTAGCCACAGGAGGCCCCAGCTCAGCATGTGTAAGTGCAGGAGCATGAGCTCAGAGAACTGGCTGTGCCATCAGGACACCTCACCAGTGAGGCGGGGTGGTGGCATTCTGCCATTTAAGAAAAATAAAAATCTTGTCTTTTTAGCTCCTTGTGAGTCTCAAAGCCACCAGCTAGGAGGAGCCAGGTTTCAGCTTCTTTATGGCTCCTAAGCCTTTCAGTCTTTTCTTCCGAATAAATAAGATCATCTTTATTCGTAACCTCTGCAGAAACAAATGGGAGAGCTGTCTGAACCCTTCATTCCCAGTCCTTTGATGTCTAGCCAGGAAAATAAGACCGTCACTATCAACCGCTCCATTAAAAGGAGATAGAAGCCCGGGAACCAAGAAGCTTAGGGACTGGTTTTCTTAGGAAATGTCATTCTCTGGAGACAGAATTGGTTCCCTGTTTGTACGGGTGCTCACATTCCTGCCCCTAAGAGAGTGGTGGTGACAACCCAAGGGCCACGCTGGGCAGCCTTCTCTCGGCCTGTGTTGACCAGGCTGTTCCATGCTGTTCCTCAGGCTCCCAGATTCAGCACCTGACCCAGGTGGGGCTTGCGAGCAGGATCGGAGCTCAGCCGGTGGAGGTCCCACCAAGCAGAGGCGGCCAGTGCGGGGGACCAGGCTGGCCTTCGTGCGGGGAGGACGAGGCGGGCCGGAGAGAGGCCGTGAGTATCTGGCGTTCGGGTCACCCCTGAGAATTCAGACACAGCCACGTAACTCAGCTGCCTCCGCGTTGGGGATCCCTCCTAAAAACGTACATGAGTAGCAGTGTGAACCTCCCTCCGTTTTCCCCCTTGAGTGTATTTTTGCTTGCAGTGTTTAGGTGGTGGAGTCCCTCTGACCCAGAGTGGGAGAGTATTGGCACTGAATTTGTGGAAAGTACATAATTTTTCTTGAAGCAGATTTTAGGCTTGGAATCATGATTGTTTTTGTTTTTTTTTTAAATAACCTTTTAGAAATGATAAAACAGTGTTCATTACAGAAAATCTGGACAGAGACCTAAGTAGCAGTTTTTAAAAAATCTTTTTTCAATTTTTATTGTGGATAAATACACATAGTTTACCATCTTTACCACTTTAAGTGTACAGCTCATTGGTTTTCGACACATAACTACTGGTATGCAGCCATCACCACATCCATCTCCAGAGCCTTTTTCATCGTGTAAAACTGAAACCCTGTCCTCCTTAAACACGAACTTCCCATTTGTTCCTGTCCCCAGCTCTAGGCAATCACCATTCTACTTTCTGTCTCTGTGATTTTGACTGTTTTTAGAAATGTGTTTTTATTGCTTTTTAGAGAGAGGAAGGGAGAGGGAGGGAGAAAGAGAAACATCGATGCCCACGGTGGATTAAGCCCGAAACCCAGGCACGTGCCCTGACCGAGAAGTGAACCGTTGGGTGCGTGGGGCGATACCCAGCCACCCACGCCACTCTGGCCAGGGCATGATTTTGGCTTTTAGGTGGTGACTTGGAGCCTGTAGGTGACTAAAATCTGGACTTGGTCTTCGGTGTGCTCGCTGTATCAATGTTCTTGACCTTGTGTACCTCCTCGCTCACTGCTTGTGCTTTATTGTGGGTTTGGTAACATCGTTTCCGTGATGCGCACCAGGCGTCTATGCTTTTGCCATAACCATGCCTTTCAAGGCCCAGGGTGTGTTTTGGAGGTTTCTCATCACTCCGGTCACTCCTTCATAGCACAGAATCAGTACGGGACACAGGTGATTTCTACTTACAAATGCTTTCCTTTGCTTTTTTTCTCAAGTATTTTTTATCCATTGGGGGATAAATGTATGAATTTGAAAATACAAACCAAAATAAGACTTTTTGTTTATCCTCCTCATAGGCCACAGCTTTCACTGCGTTCGTGTGTCTTTTTAGCAAACACACTAACTTCCTTTAATGACGGGATGCTTTTGCTTAATGAAAGGAAATTAATGATTGAATATAATTTTCCCTAAAAGATACATTGTTATAAATCTCAGATATTTGCTTTATATTTGCTGACGTCTTTCTCTCTTTTTTTGCCTTCTTTGTGGCAACTGATTTCATTAGGTGTTTGGGTTGCCTGCCCATCCAGCGGTCCCATAGAGTGCCTCCCTGTCACTGACTGGGAAAGTGCAATGTAGGAACAGTCTAGGGCTTGCAGGCCATGTTCTCCCGTGAATAGCTTACTCTTTAGCGTAGGTGAAACCGTGGATTTAGAACTCGTGTTATGCAAAAAGAGATTTTTCACTGAAAAAATATGAAAAAAGAAATCACTGAAATGTATAATAATTCTTGTCAAATGAATACCCCATTAGACAGGGCGGGGCAAAAGTAGATTTACAGTTGCTCCTATAGAAAACAATACAATAATTAAAAAACAGTAACACAAGAATAAACTCTGTTTCATGTACCGATAACTGTAAACCTACTTTCGCCCCTCCCAACCCCCCTGTATTATGGGAATATAAGCACATCTCTTCTGTTTCAATGCGGATAACTTTTTAAAAGAAAGGCTCTTCAGAGGCGCGACAGACACACAGACAGATAAAACGGAAAGTGATTTTGTTTATCTTTCATACGTGGTCCCTGGGCTCCAGTCCCAGGACAAAGGCACTTGTTCTTTTTGTTAGTCCCTCTGCCAGTACCTGCTTATCTCTCCCCACTCTCAGGTGTCCTCATCTGACCTTTCACCTCCATGGGGTGCTCCAGCCTCCCTTCCTTCCCAGCCCCTTGAGCCCCTTCCTCTGCTCCCAGCGGCCACTTGCCTCCACACACACAGGCACAGAGACTTGGCTGACGGGTTATCCTTTCTACCATTAAGCATTATGAGGCTCCTGTTAAGTTCAAGTTCAAAGGTTTCTTTTTTAAAAAATATATTTTATTGAATTTTTATAAAGAGAAAAGGAGAGGGATAGAGAGTTAGAAACATCGATGAGAGAGAAGCATCGATCAGCTGCCTCCTGGTCACCCCCCACTGGGGATGTGCCCGCAACCAAGGTACATGCCCTTGACCGGAATCGAACCTGGGACCCTTCAGTCAGCAGGCCGACGCTCTATCCACTGAACCAAACCAGCGAGGGTGTCAAAGTTTCCTTGCTCGCACTGCTCTCCCCTGAACACTTTTGCCGCAGTTAGTACTGTCCACCCCAGCCCCAGGGTGTGCGGTGGGAGGGCTGAGTTGTTGGCTGGGAGATGGAGGAGGAAGTCTTGGGAGCATGCCCACCGCCCGTTTGAATTTGATTTTCCCTCCTGATCTCACGTGGGAAGTACAGCTCCATCTGCTGTGTTTTTCAGACACACATGCTCGGACATCAGGAGTATTCTTCACCGCTATTCCAGGTGCCAAGGACTTCGGGCAGGGAGCCCTCCGCTCCTCCTGGGAACGCCCCGCACAGGGGCCTGCAGGGCGCCGGGCTGGCCTATGCCACCAGCTCCACGGAGGACCTCCAGCCCGGCCACTCCTCCACTTCGCTCATCAAGGCCATCCGTGAGGAGCTCCTGCGTCTCTCCCAAAAACAGACCGCCGTGCACACCTTCCACAGCTGATGGGCCTCGCCTTGCATTTTGCCAAGTATCCGCTTCCCGTGGAAGCAAGACTCACAGGAAACCGGCTTAAGGGATGTCAGGAAGAGGACCAGCGCCCCCAGGGCTGGGGGCCGCGGAAGGGAGCAAGCTGCAATCCGAGAAGATGCCAGATGCCATAAGTCACGCGACAGCTCGCGAAGCTATCACCAAGTTGGCAATGTGACCATTTGGGTTCAGTTGAGATTTCTGGACTTCTGGCCAAAAGCCAGCAGCACTTCACGAAAGACAAACCACAAACCTGAGCTAACAGAGTTTCTTAGTCCCCCTTTTTCAAGGCAAAAGATGGAAATGTGTAGAATGTATAGGGCCCATAGGAGCCCAGCATTCCCATGTGGAGACGTGTTTGAGGCTGGTTTGTACCGTGAACCTGCTGCTTTGTTTTCTGAGAAAAGAGATTTGAAGACATTTTATTAACAGCTTAATTTCCCTCTTTTTCTCCTTAGGAACTTGTTTTACTAGTAATATTAACAACAAGGGTACTAAGACTGTTCGGGGATTTAAAAAGCTACTAGTGAGAAACCAAATGATAGATGTAGAGCCTGATGATTCCGCACGAAGCCATCATCTGCATTTCCCCTTCTACTTCTGGTGCTACTGCTCCAAGCGCCCTCCCCTTATATGTCTGTGAAATGCAACTTCGGCTTTTCCAATGGAAGAATATGTTGAAGGCTTCATTTTGTTCTAGAAAGGAAAACAAAACAAAATAACAAAAAACCTCTCCCAAAAGAGGGGAAAGCTAAATATTTATTTGGTTATTCGAAATACATATGAGAGTTTAGATTTACCTTCTTCATTGTATTTGCTGGTTTTTAATGGGGCACATGGGCCCCCGAGAGCATTCCACTTCAGCACATGTCCTCTTCCAGGCCAGTCCTTCGGAAGGAGGCTCTCAGGAGGTCCTAACCGATCCTGGCGCTTTGCCAGTGAATTGCTCACAAATTACGTTTGAGTGAGAAACGGTACATAAGTAAAAGTGATGTTTAAGCATTCCTGGGGCCACCAAATAGTGATTTGTGAATACGTTCCTAGTGATCACATTCTCTCTGTGCTCAAGACCTGGAAATGACGCTGAGTTCTCTGAATCGGGAAGCGTGAAGAAGAGCCGTGGGAACAAGGGGAGGGAGAGGGCTGCTCCCAATGTCTGATTTCATTGTGTGTGACTTCGCTGAGTGACTGCTGAAGGCATCTATGTGCTGTGGGCCTGACAGAGGGTGGGTGTCATCTCCCTTGAGGTTTGCTCCCGAAGCCACCATTCCCCTCCTCCACCCCCCAAATTAAAGTGAGGACTGGAATAACAAGGCCTGTTTCGTTTTCTGGTACCTGAGTGAAGCTCAGAAGAAAAACAAATAACACATTGCTACTACGAGTGCTTTTTTGTTAGATCAGCTAATACTTCAAACAACAGATAAACAGGCAGAATTGGGGGCTCTAATCAAAACCCATGTCACACCTTAAGAACCCTGAGCCAGCTAACAGGTTTCCGCAGCGTAATCGTTGCTCCAGACCCACGTTTCAGCACTGCATCACGTCTGCCCTCAGCCGCACAGTGCAGGGCAGCCACCCTCTCTCTGTGTGCTTCTTAAAGAGGGGGGCTGGACAGTACGTCTCTCAAGGATGTTAAGGAAAGGGGCTCCTTTTCAAGCAAGCCCTCATGAGCTCCAAGAGCATGAGAGGGAAGGCCTCCTCCTGGTTTTGATTTCTGACCCTCGGTCTTGGGTTAATACTCAGTGGGGGAATCTCTATGTGTATCACTGAGAAATACCAGGTTTCCTGAATACGTTAGTCAGACATCCAGCAGCATTGTATTATGGACACCTTACAGTGAAGTCAAGTCGTGTGGCAGCAAGTGGACTAAATGCAGGCCCCTCTTCTCCCCTTCTGCCCAGTGTGATTGGCACTAAAAATGGTTACCTCCTTTGGACATTGAAGAAACGGGCCCCAGTTTTAAAGGGGGCTGCAGGGGTGATTGTGACGTCTTTCAAACTAGCGTACAAGGATTCAGCCTGTATTGTTCTTCTTAGAACTGACACACTTTTAAACCGATGTCAAGACCAAAGTAGAATAATTGGGAGGGGGTGTGTGTGTGTGGCGTGCATGGTGTGGCATGGTGTGAGCAGGCCGGTGAGATCACCAGCACTCTGGTGTTGGCTGTGAAGCATGCCCAGGTTGCCCTTGTTTTCTCTAAACAGCTGCCACAGCAGTTTCACCAATCCCCAGACTCAGGACAGATTAGCTGTTGCGCGGAGCACCACACTGCCACATGGGTCTGCAGTCACTCAGGCAATGTGATCTGCTTAAAAGGAAGGTCCTCACGCCCATCCCGTGTGCTTTGGAGTTCATTTATTTCCAGCGCTTTAAAATGAAAAGTTAAAATGTATGTCTGTCCTTTTCCCCTCTTTTCAAAGTCCCAGTGGTAATAAAACGAACTATAAATCTGAGTCAGTATTTTAGAGAATAGTGTTTGGAGAAATGATCATTGAATTCTCTGTGTCAGGTCCCTTTTCTGAGCCTCATTCTCCCCATCAGCCAAACAAGGACAGACCTCCTTTGCCCACCTCCCAGAATTTCTCATTGTGAGAATCAGATGTGATATGTGCGCAAGTGTCCCTGGAGAAGGAAGCACAAAGCACGATGAAATGTAAAATGTTACCTCTATGATTACGCTGGGATGGCTGACCTGATGTGCTGTGACTTACCCGTGAATGAGTTCACACGGAGGCACCCAGCGCACAACTAAAGGCCTCGTGTGACTCTCTTCCTCTTGTTTTGCTTTAAATCACTTCCTCCTCCATTAACTTTTAAACAGCATTTACTACACATCTTTCATGCTCCTGATTTTCTGTCGAACATAAACCCTGCCTTCTGAAGTCTTAGAATCTAAGTGGGATAACAATACAGGTTTAAAAGATGGAAGAAACACATAAATAGCAAGGTTGAGACATCAGTAACGTTTGTTGAGAGTGCACAAGTGCATTAGGAACTCGGCAGAAGAAATGAAAGTTGCGTATTTGGAAATAGGATCTTGGGGAGAAGTCAACTTCAGCAGCTACCTGAGTGAAGAGCGGGGAGCTGCCCCGGGAAATGGTGAGGTGGCTTGGAGAAGCCGAGAGGGGGCCTGGGAACGATGGAGAAAGTGGGTGAAGCTGTCATTGAAAATGAACTTGATCTGCTACAACACAGGGACGACATTCCTACCCTCACCTCTAGGGAGTTTTGTAAGAGGAAGTGGTGTGAGTACATGCTTGGAGTAATACAATGAGAAAATGATCAGACCCGGGAAGAAGGTCTACTGAGGAAGAGATCCATTCTGGAGAGAAGGGGAGCACACGTATCTGCCGAAGGACCCAAGGTCAAGCATGGAAGTGGTAAGAATTCCACCATGTGCTCCACTGCTTGGAGCAGATCGCCGTGGTCAGCCATTGGGCCACGTTCGATCCTTTGTGAAGCATGGTGGGCTATAAATACATACATGTGACTTCTTGACAGCCACCTACATGTTTTTCTCCAAATTTTATTTAATTTCAGAGTATTTTTTATTTTAGTGTCATGTGGCTTTTGAGCAGCAGTCTAAGTGGGTGTTTTGCCAACCAGACTTTTCAGGGCAAGAGGCCTGTCGTGCAAAGCACAGGTGAAGGTCTGCCTGAAGGCTTTGGGCAGGACCAAGTACTTCTGTGAGTTACGAGCCTCCATTTACCTGTGGAAAGGATCAGCACTGCACAGCCTCTTAGTGCTCCAGTGACCAGACCAGTCACTCGGACACTGATTGGCATTTGCAGTAACTCACCAGTTAATCATTAAACTTCTCTGTCCCCTTCATACTAGATTCTTAGACATGAATGAGTTCGTTGGTTGGAAGGAAAGCTGGTTAAGGTTCTGGACAGGGGGACGGAGGCCTCCAGTCTTAACTACCACACCAACTTTAGCTCTAGTTGAGTTTTAGCCATTTCATTTCTACCTCCAGAGCAAGTCTCCAAAGCCAGCCTCCAATCACCTGCCAGTCCACCTTTATCCCAGACAGGAGCACAAGAAAGTCCACTTCTAGACCTGCCAACAGACCATTGAACACAAAACCCATTTTTATAGGATGGTAACTTGAACTTCATTTTTATATTTAATCCCATCCATTAACATATTCTTGTAACAGGTGAGAGGGGTTTCTATGAGCAGCTGCTATAACATACTCATAAAATTTAATAGGCCGACACAATACGTAGTGAACGAGGACTGTGTACATTTCAGGTGTCTTTTGATATGTTTTGGAGGTGATTTTCAGTGCTGAAATGAGGACTCCTTTGTATTAAAAAGACGTGAAAACCGAAACCTCACGGTACGAGACTAATTCCGTGCTCACGTGTGTAATGGTACACTTGAGAATTTATCTTCAGAACGTGCAGCAGCATTGGCATTTAGGAAAAGAACACTTAAATGCCCTTGGAAACATGAAACAAAGTTAGGAACCCGGCAAGCAAGTGAGAAGGAATGCATGTCTGAATCTGAGGAACTCTGGTCCAGATTAGTTTCCCACAGGGGAGGTAATTATGCAGGTGGCTTGCTTCTCCTTCGCCCAGGTTTTTCTGCTCTGGGGCCACTTTGAAAAGACAGGGTGAAGGGACAGAGGTAAAGATGTGAGCAATTTGGGTCTTGTAGTCCATGATTCTGTGGAACCATTTTGGGGAATCTGGAGCATCGAGCCTACCAGATTTCATGCATTCATAACTCGACTCTTAAGGGGGCAAGTCAGGAATAGTACAGGGCCAAGTTCAAGACAGACCCCCTGTACTTTCTACAGATGTGGGGAGAGAAGGGGTGCTGGAAGGACAAGCTCCACCAATGAACTCAGTTGCTCTAAGCACAGAGGGCTCATTTCAGAAGAGAGGAATAGATTCAGCTCTGCCTTCCTCCAGAGCGTCATAGGGAGCATGGAGCCATGGCTGGCCTTACCCTGACAGGAAAGGTCTCTTCGTAGAGCTGCCATGGGATGCCCCCTTGTTGTCTCCTCCTGCATCAAGGTCCATATTCTGACACTTCCTGCACTCTCATTCCGAGATCATGAGTGTTAATGTACGAAAATACACAGAGTAAATGGAGGCCACTCGTGGCATTAGTCCTGCAACTTGAACTTGACAATCATTGCTGGCACTTAAATTTTGGCATAGGTGTATGATTTTAGTAATCGAATCCTTCCCTTTATTTGTCACTTACGTTTCTACCCTTCAATTAGCTGCACTGTTTTCTAATGTGCTGTAGAGTTTTTGAAATAATTTATGCAAGTGTTTGGTTTCCTTGTTTACAATTTGTACGGCTTTTCCTAGCATTTTAAATGGAACTGTCAATAAATGCTATGAATTGGTGTCAAGTGATATTTTCTGTTCATTTCCTTTGCAACGTGATAACATGTAAAGGTTGAATGAGAGGCTTTTTTTGGTTCTCTAATTTTTGTGTCCCCGGTGGGAACCCCTAGGACTTTCATTTTCCGAGCAATTAAGTTGAAAGTCGTCTATTCAGTGTGTGGAATTTGCAGCATTGTTTTCACTCATGTTGGCTGGTGCTACCCCCTCCATCACCCATTAATCAAATCAATGCTTCCATTTAGAGCAGATTCATTTTGGAATTCAAAGCTTAGGGCGCTCCAGTCTAGAAAGATAAATGAGAGGAGTAAAGTCAGTACCATCTGGAAAGGCAATAGCATAAACCAGGAGTTGTTTATGAGGCCCAAGAAAATAAGACCCCATTGAGACGGACAGAAGCAAAGGATTTGAAACACAGTGGAAACTCACGAAATGAAACATGGACATCTGGATAGGATCCTGAAACAACCACCAAAAAGGTAATCAGTGGAAAATGGTGAAATCCAAATAAAGTCTATGGTGTAGTTAACAGTTTATGCAAAGGTTAGTTGATTGCTTTTATTAATGTTGTCATGGCTGCCAGGACTTTAATATTAGGGCAAGCTATGTAAAAGGCATACAGAAACACTGCATTATTTTTGTAGCTTTTCTCTAAATCTAAAATTATTTAAAAATTGGGAAACATTAATCTGGAACAGATAAAGCCCATGTGCCCATACCCAACCCCCTGCAGAGGCTAATATGAGCCTGCCCTGAGCATCCATAACCTAGAACCTTCTGTCCTTCTCAGGGCAGCCAGCTCCCACTCACTGATGGTGAAACCACAGTTAACAGTTGTAAGTCTTGGCAGAAAGTAAATCTTCATGAAGGAGACTTCAGGGCCAAGGATCAACCAAAAGGAGAATTTGAACCTAATAATTAGAGCAAACAGACCACTGTAAAAGAGACCTTAAAGTATGTTTCAAGTGTTTGGGAGATTAAAAAAGAAAACTAGTAAACAGCAGAAGAATAGGTTATTATGAAAGTTTAAGCACATTTGACAAAACCAAATATTAATCATTGAAGGAAAAATAAAGGAATTTTAAAAATAACATGCACATAGATGGTCAGGGACTCTGGTATTTCAGACGTTGCTAAGGACAGGTAACCGTGACCGTTTTCATGCATCTTTATATTATGTTTTAATACAGCTTTAGCTTGAGAACAAGAAACATCAGAGTATAGACTAACTGGTACCCCTCAGTCCCCTGAGAGATCTCCCATGTCTTAAATGTAAATAGGCTTAACATGGTGGAAGAACAAGATGTTACTAGAAGCAGCTGTGGCTGAGAAGAAAGGTCAGGCGGGTCCCACGCCCAGAGCCTGAATAGAATTGACATGAATATGAGTTTGAAGCATAATTGGCATAATTGGACAGCCTCTTTCACCTCTTCACCGTCGCACCTGCCAAGCACAGCTTAAGGTAAGTAAACAATAAACAATAGCAAATAGGAAGATAAATCGCTTTTGCTCCAGTGCTGGAATTAGATCATTAAATTAATGAGATGCTTTGCTTGTTGTCGGATCACGCACTATTTAACAGATTTCACCCACGTTTTCCTTGTTACACCCTTCTGGGGAGTTAATGGGGGGGGGTGTTTGCTTTCTCTGGTGTTGGGGACTTGAAAAGTTACGGTCCCAAGTCTAGGCTTCCCACATTTGTGTCATTAAACGATTATTTGTCATAACTTGTGCCAAAGGATAGCATTACAGAAGCCTAAAACAACTGCTCTGGAAAACTCATATTGTAAGGTGGTTTTGGAGTGTCTGGGTCACGGATGGTTGCACACACATTAGCGTAAGTACTTAGATCTTGATTCTATTATGTGATGATATACTACAAATAAGTGGTTTCTCTCAGCATTTTATTTCAAAATTTAAAATCCTGAGATTGTTCTCAAGGAAATATTAGTACAAAGAACTTTTTTTTTTTTTTTAAATGGCTTAAAGCCCTAGCCGGATAGAGCATTGGCCTGCAGACAGAAGGGTCCCAGGTTCAGTTCTGGTCCAGGGCATGTACCTCCGTGGTAGGCTCCTCCCGGCCTGGGCCCTGGTTGGGGTGTGGGCGGGAGGCAACCAATCAATGTATCTCTCTCACTTCAATATTTCTCTCTGTCTTTCCCTCTCTCTTCCACTCTCTCTAAAAATCAGTGGGAAAATATCCTCAGGTGAGGATTAAAAAAAATAATGATAGTATTTTTAAAAAGAATGGCTTAAATACTAAATTGGGGCTGCTGTTTTAGTACAAATGGATGTTAATTCCTCCCCCCCCCTCAGTCATTCCACACTGTGGCTGCCTTTGATGAGCAGCCAGGATTTTTTGGCAGAGCTCAGAATTCCCCTCAGGTCCTCCTTAAATGCCAAGAGGGTAATCACTGCCTGCACTTGGGAGTCCAAGAGCCAGTATGTGTGTAGGTCTCTGTTTTATAGTTCCTTGATACTGTTCTGTTTGGATACTTTGTGAGAAAAATTTAAAAAAATAAAATCTAGCCAAATCTAAGTCAAAACATCATATATTACTATATGTGGCTGATGAACCCTAACCTTTTTTGCTTTGCCTTTCCTTGTCAAAATGAAGGTTAGCAAAAAAGAACGACTTAAAAACCACTATAACTCCATCATCAGAGATACTGCAGTCAAACTTTTAGTAGGTTTTGGTCTTTTGAAAAACAAACATTTTTATAGATTTCAGGGAGGAAGGGAGAGGGAGAGAGAGAGGGAGAAACATCAATGAGGAGAGAGAATCATTGATTGCTGCCTCCTGCACACCCCTCACTGGGGACCGAGCCTGAAACCTGTTTCTCACATCAATGCTTCTCTTTCTTTCTCTCTCTCCCCTCCTCTCCTAAAAGTCAATAAAAATATTTAAAAAATAATTTCAAGTGAAAATGCTACTATTTCTTTAGATTTACAAGCTCAGGGATTTTTTAAGTAGGAAGCTGGGTATTAATTTACAGTAAATTGTCTTACTTTGTGCTTGTTTAAAGATGAACTCTGCGTCATTTTCCATGCCTTGTAAGATCCATTCAGATTCAGGTCAGTACATAATTCAGGTTAATAATGTCTGTAATTTAGGGTAACATGATGACTGAGTAACGCAGCGGTATTGATTCTTTTAAATTCGTATGCTTTCTGGGTCAGAATGTGGTCTTTCTTGGTGAATATTTCATGTGAGCATGGGAAGAATGTATAATCTGCTATTGTTGGATATCATCATCTATATATGTCAATTAGATCAGGTTGATTGATGGTACTGTTTAATTCAGCTCTGTCCTCACTGATTTTCTGCCAGCCGGGTCTGTCAGTGACTGATGGAGGGGTGTTGAAGTCTCAAACTATAATAGTAGATTCATCTGTTTCTCCTTGCAGGTTCTATCAGTATTTGCCTCGCATTTTTGTGACTTTGTTGTTAAGAGTATACACATTGAGGGTTATTAGGTCTTTTTGGAAATCTGGCCCCTTTATCATTTTGTGACGCTTTGCTTTATCTCTGATATATTTCCTTGCTCCAAAGTCTGCTCTAAAATGCATACAGCTACTTCACCTTTCTGTTGATTAATGTTAGCATGGTATATTTTTTAGCATCCCTTCACCTTACGTTTTTCTTTGCCTTTATATTTCAAGCGGGTTTCTTGTAGACAATATATAGTTGGGTCTGGTTTTTTTGTTTGTTTGTTTTTTTTTTTTAGTGCATTTGATAGTGTCTGTCTTTTAATTGGTGCATTTAGACCATTCACATATAAAGTAATTATTGATATGGTTGGATTAGTGTCTGACATCTTTGTTACTATTTTCATCTATGGACCTTTTCTTTGTTTCTTGTTTTTTTTTTTATATATATATGTATGTTTGGTCTTCCACTCTTTTTCTGCCTTCTCTGGTTTTGTGAGCATTTTATATACTTCCATTTTCTCTCTTCTCTCACTATGTCAATTTTACTTCAATTTTTATTTTTTAAGCATTTGCCCTGGAGTTTGCAATTGACATGTATGACTAATCGAAATCCACTTGCAAATAACACTATACTGCTTCACAGGTAGTACAGATTCTTAAAGTTCTGAGCTCTTCATATGTTAGACTGAACCCCGGAAGATATAGTGGTTTTTAATTCACAATTAAACACACATACATGTGTGCCACTCAGACATATACCATCCCCCATAGTGTTGCCCAAGGTTACTGTGCATCTGACTTAAACGGCCCTCAGATTCCTGCCTGACATTTTCCTATGCATGTATTTTATTTTACTTCATCAAGGGGCATACATACACTTTTCTATCCTCTCTTCACTAGCATTGTCATAAATATTTTCTCATGTCATTAAAGACTCATTTTATCATAATTTTATGTCTATAGTTATATTTTTTCTAAATTCTTGTGAAATTTATTATTTGTTTATCTCATGGCTCCCCTATATCTGAGTTTATTTCTTTACTAAGAATATCTTTTCTTTAGCACCCTGATTATATTTCTCTCTCTTAATATGGTTGGTACTACCAGTTTATTTAACATTTCAACAAAGGAATGGCTGGTTCCTTTACCATTCCTATCTGAATATGAAGTGTGTGATTAGTTCTGGAGGTGGAAGTAGGAGATTTCTCACTGTATCCTCACATGGTGGGAGGGGCTGTATATTTTTCTCTGTATAATTTAACCATTACTCTAATGTTAAACATTTAGTTATTTCTAATGTTTTGCTATGATAAATAATGGTGTCTAAATATCTTTGTGTATAAATTATCTGATTTTTAGGTTATTTCCTTAGAATAATTTCTAGAGTTGAAGTTATTGAGGTAAATGATCTGAATAGATTTAAGGGTCTTATGTCATATTATCAATTACTTTTCAGAAATTTGGGCCAACTTATATCTTCAGTATCCATTTTTAGAATATATTTCATTGTCATTGTACCCTCACCAGCACTGAATAATAGCAGTGTGTGTGTGTGTGTGTATTTTATAATTTGACAAAAAAGTTTGCATATAATTTTTATAATTATCATTTTACACCTATACAATAACCCATAGTAGTATTATCTTACCTTTACTTTGCCTTTTGATATTTAGGATTCTTTTCCCAATTATGTTACATTATCTAGAATAGCAAAGTATTGTAAACAACTATTATTCTTTCCAGACTATTTCCCAGATTATTTTTCTTTGAGTTATTTTTCTATTAGGCAAATTATCAGCAATAAGCCACAAGATGGGAATATTTTCTGTATATATGGACTTTAAGGGGCTCTCTCATTGAGTGGTGAACATCATTTACTGAAAGTCTCCAAACAAGGACAGATCATCTCTCTGTGAGGTATGGTTGAGTGTGTGTGCGCACACACGTGTGTGTGTGTGTGTGTGTGTGTGTGTGTGTGAGAGAGAGAGAGAGAGAGAGAGAGAGAGAGAGAGAGAGAGAGAGAGAGAGAAGGAAGGAAAAAGGACATGGAACCCATTGGCCTCGAAGGTTCCTTCCAACTTGGGTTCTGTGAGTCACTATTGTCCCAGTAACCCAGGCAGTCTCTTTCAGATAAGAATTTAAAACAGAGAACCCCCAAGCTTGGAGAGAATCATATAATACACACACACACACACACACACACACACACACTGAGTGGCCAGACTATTAATGACCACCCCATCAGTACTTTGTTGGCCACCTTTTGCCTTCAATACTGCAGCGGTTCTTCTTGGCATTGACTCCACGAGATGTTGAAAGGTGATGCGAAGAATCTGACACCATGCTGATGAATAGCACTGTCCAGTTCTGTGAGATTTGATGTTTGTGGAACCAGCTACCTGATGGCTCTATTAACTTCATCCCACAAATGCTCAATTGGATTGAGATCTGGTGATTGTGGGGGTCACATAAGCAAGGTAAAGTCTCCCTCATGTTCTTGAAAGCACTCCTGCACAATATAGCACAGTGGCATGACACATTGTCTTATTGGACGAGGCCATCTCCATTGGGATACGACATCAACATGATAGGATGAACTTGATCAGCAACGATACTTAGATATGTTGTGCTATTCAGACATTGTTCCACACAAATTAAAGGGCCCAAATCATGCCAAGAAAACATGCCCCAAAGCATAACACTGCCCCCACCAGCTTGAAGGGTTGTACTCATGCATGTGGGGTGAATGCTTTCATGCTGTTTCCGCCAAATTCTCACTCTGCCATCCGCATGATTCATCGGACCACATGACTTTTTTCCAGTGCTTAACTGTCCAATCCTTATGTTCCTGTGCGAATTAGACATATTTTATCTTGTAACTGCAGATATCAGAAGTGTTCAAATAGGGCTTCAGCTTCCATTTCCCATACGAAGCAGTGTGCAGCTAATTTGCTTACAAACATCAGGTGGTCATAATAATCTGGCCACTCAGTGTATATTTTTAATGTAAGCTGAGCTATTTAGGCTGACATGATTACCAACTCACATTATCTCCTTGTATTTCTTTGAAACCCATACATAAAAATAATTTATGTAAATCACATTAAATGTTAAGCTAAGTAAGTATCTTGGGGTAAAAAGTTAGATGTTATCCCCCTTAGACCATCAGGGTGATCTGATTTGCCTTACAAACCAATTCCCCATCCCGCAGATCTTACCCCCATCCTAGCCCAGGGCTCTTCAAAGGGAATTGCCCTCGGGAAGGAGGGAGGTAGAGGTTTGTTTGCTCCTATTGAGCTGGCTGCCTTCCACTCTGTGTCCAGAGATGGGGTGGAAGCTGCCAACCCTGAAGGCCAATTGGGAGACTATGGGAGGTTCCATTTGCCTGGGAAAATCAAGCTCTTACAGTGGTATGTAAAGTCCGTGAAAATTATTTTTAAATATTAAGAATAATTTTTAAATTATTAAAAACTTCTGCTTCCCTGGCATCTACATCCTAGTGTTTTATAAAATAATGGTAGTCTGAGGTAGCCTCAGCATAAACCTTGTGGGTCATGATGCCCGGTGGTTTTCTCAGAAGCTCGGCATGGAGCATGCCCGTCACCCAGCCTCATAACCCACTCATTGTATGTTCTCGCTGCTAGGACAGACTTGCAGAACTGACCGGTAGCATCTACATTTTGGTTCATTTCGAGGAAAAACACACTGCAGTCTCACTCATCGTTCCAAAACTGTCAGTGGCAGAAATAATCTCTTGAATAAAACAGATCCTCCACATTTCTCCAAACTTGGCATGACCCTGGCATATCTGAAGGTGAAAAATCTGCCCTGGAGCCAGGAACACAGTAACAGGGCAGTACATTTTATTTTTTAATTCAGCCAAAATGCACACTGGCCCGGAATTTTGTTTGTGGCCAACCTTTTAAGCAATGACATTGAAAGAAAAATGGTAACTCTGATACAAATCAATAGCAGTGCTGCTTCAGATTCAAGATAAAATTGAATTCAGTAAGCCCAATTCAGTCTCTTAACAGTGGGATGCTGTGAATATTGTGATTGGGTGAGGCATGGACATGAGTGATGTCTGTCTTGGAACAGGGAGATAGAAACAATGAAAAGTCAATTTCAGTTTCTGGGACAACGGAATGAAATCTCCATTTGCTGATTTAAGAAGCAGGTTATTCCACAATACTTTGTTTAATTAAGAATGTGTTTCTTGGGAAAACAAGATGGCGGCATAGGGTAGACACCGTAAATGCAGCTGTGAACAACTATTTCAGAAAAACCACGAAAAGAACACACAGACACCACTCGCACCCACAGGAAGGCTGGCTGAGTGAAAATCCTACAACTAGAGAAGAGTCTGAGACTCAGAGGAGCGGCGGAAGCAAAGTACAGAGGTACGGAGGCGCGCGCACGGGGCTCGGGGAAGGGCTGGCGCCGCGGGACGCGGTTCTTTTCCAAAACAGAGAGAGCCACAAGTCCCCAGCGGCTCTGAACTCCAGTTCCAGGCGAGTTTCTGAGGACCCAGACACCCGGAGAAGGGGGACTGACTGGCACCGGGAGGAAACCCAAAGCGGGTTTCTCTCAGCGTTGCTTGCAGCAATTACCGTGGGACACAGAGACCTGGTGTCTCTCAGCCCAGGGTTGAAAAGCGCCCTAGCTACTTGCTCCGCCCTGCCCTGCAAACTCCCCGAGGCCCCGCCCCTCCCAAGCTGCGTCAGAGCTAGGGCAGAGGCTTAATCAACGCCTCCTTAAAGATACAGGAGCCAGCCTCACCCAGTGGCCAGAGTGGGACTAACCTAAACAAAACAGATCCATAAGGAACACACTCGGGGCAGATGCAGTGAGCATAAAAGCCCCACTGAAACAACTCTTGCCCCATAAGGGTGTCT
>PVJC01012954.1:0-38804 GCA_004026665.1 Murina feae
TGGGAGAACTTCTGTGCTGGAGACACCCTTATGGGGCAAGAGTTGTTTCAGTGGGGCTTTTATGCTCACTGCATCTGCCCCGAGTGTGTTCCTTGTGGATCTGTTTTGTTTAGGTTAGTCCCACTCTGGCCACTGGGTGAGGCTGGCTCCTGTATCTTTAAGGAGGTGTTGATTAAGCCTTTGCCTTAGGCTACTCAGTATTTTATATGCAAAAGCCTCTGACGCAGCTTGGGAGGGGTGGGGCCTCGGGGAGTTTGCAGGGCATGGCGGAGCAAATAGCTATGGCGCTTCTCAGCCCTGCGCTGAGAGACACCAGGTCTCTGTGTTCCACGGTAATTACTCCAAGCAATGCTGAGAGAAACCCGCTTTGGATTTCCTCCCAGTGCCAGTCAGTCCCCCTTCTCTGGGTGTCTGGGTCCTCAGAAACTCGCCTGGAACTGGAGTTCAGAGCCCCTGGGAACTTGTGGCTCTCTCCGTTTTGGATAAGAACCGTGTCCTCCGGCGCCAGCCCTCTCCCCGAGCCCCGTGCGCGCGCCTCCGTACCTCTGTACTTTGCTTCCGCCGCTCCTCCGAGTCTCAGACTCTTTTCTAGTTGTAGGATTTTCACTCAGCCAGCCTTCCTGTGGGTGCGAGTGGTGTCCGTGTGTTCTTTTCGTGGTTTTTCTGAAATAGTTGTTCACGGCTACATTTACGGTGTTTACTTTATGCCGTCATCTTGCTGTCTCCAGAATTTAGTTTTTATTTCTAACTTTTGTACATTTAAAAAGAAGCAACAGTGCTTTTTTTAAAAACAAAACAATAAATATACATATTTACTTATTTAAATATCTTTTTATTGATTTTAGAGAAGGAGGGGGGAGAGAGAAAGAGAGAAACATTAGTGTGAGAGAGAAGCATTGATAGGATCAGCTACCTCCTCCATGCACCCCAATCCGGGATCGAGCCCACAACCTGGACATGTGCCTGGACTAGGACCGAACCAGTGACCCTTCAGTGCGTGGAATGATCACCAGCTGAACCATACTGACCAGGGCCAGCAGTGCTTTTTAATAATTGTATTTGTCAAGCTAAGTCTATTTAATCTTCTGACCCTTACTTTCCATTTTTCTAAAATGCTAATGACAAGGAAGTAACTGAGGTTAAATGACATTGTGGATTAAGAACTGCTTTGTTGCCTGGCTGGTGTGGCTGTGGTTGAGCGTCAACCTATGAACCAGCAGGTCACAGTTCGATTCCCAGTCAGGGCACATGTCCAGGTTGTATGCTTGATCCCCAGTAAGGTGTGTGCAGGAGGCAACCGAGCAATGAATCTCTACATCATTGATATTTCTATCTTTCTCTCCCTCTCCATTCCTCTCTGAAATCGATAAAAATATATTTCTTTTTAAAAAAGAAATGTTTTCTACATGGGTAGAACTCATTTTCCAGTCATTGTTGTATAATAGAATCACTTGGAAAGCTTTTAAAAAGAATGATTCCTGGACCTCATCTGAAAATCATTTTAGGAGGTGAGGTCTGATCATATGTATTTTTTCAGAGCTCTTCAGAAGTAAACAAATGTTTAGGAACTACAGATGTAGAATGTCGTGGAAATGTTTTTCTCTACCTAATGCCTTCTCATGGTTGACCATACTCTAGGCTTTCCTTCAGTAACTTTGTTATAAACTCTCATTATATCTCAAGGAAAAGATTAGATGTGGTTAGTCTGTTACCATGAGACATCTCAGTACAAAAATAGAATTTTGTTTTTAAAACTTTCTGCCTTAAAAATTTTTTTTTTGTTAGAAGTATTACATATGTCCCCTTCCCCTCCCCATTGACCTCTTGTAGCCGACTCCCCTCCCCACCCCAGGCTTTTACCATCCTATAGTCTGAGTCCATGGGTTAGTCATACCTATATATATAAAAGTATATATATTTACAAAAGCCTAAGCGACCTTTGTGACCAGAATGACTGGTCACTGTGGTGTGAACTTCCCACTCACCCACCCTCCCTGCTGACACTCAACACAGGAGCTGCCCCCTGGCAGTCAGTGCGCTCCCACAGCCAACTTCCCGTTGCCCCTCCCCCCCTAGCCCAACCTGGCCCTGATGGGCCCCAATTGGGGGTGGGGCCAGCCAGCCAACTTCCTGCAGTCTCTCCCCCTGACTGGCCTCAATCTCTGGCCAGGTCGAGGAACTCTACCCGTGCACGAATTCATACACTGGGCCTGTAATCCTATCTAATAAAGGCAGAATATGCACATTGACTGTCACACTTTCACAAAGATGCTGGCGCCCAGTCCCCCAGCCCCACTGGAGTCCACCAGTCCTTTCAGCCCAGTGGCGGGAGGGGGTGGGGGGGGTGCCAGGTGCACAGTGCAGCTGGACTCACCCTCAGCCCCCCAGCTGCCCAGGGCCAGCCCAAGATGCAGGCAAGCCTTGGACGGTGGCTGCCCAGCTGCCTGGGGCTGCTGAGGCTCAGGTAACCAGGGCTGGCCAAGCTGTCAGCAGTGCCAGTAGCAGAGGTATGATTGAGGCATCACCTTTCCTTGATGGCCGGGTCATCTCCCGCGCCTGAGGGCTCCCAGACTGTGAAAGGGGGCAGGCCAGACTGAGGGACCCCCCCCTCCAGTGCATGAATTTTCATGCACCGGGTATCTAGTATGCATGTAAGTTCTTTGGTTGATCTCTTCCCACCCCCCTACCCTCCCTCCCTGCCATTACATCCTGTGTGTACAACTGCATTGCTGTGGTAACTCTGGGGGCCCAGATGAGAGTTGAGTTCTGTTATTTATATATATATAAAAGCCCAGCAACCAGAAACGGCAGAATAACCAGAATGATCTGTGGCTATGATGTGCATTATGGCAGCCAACCAGCCTGATCTGGGGAGGGATGGGGTTGACCAGCCAACCACCCACAACCCCTCCCCCCTGGCCATCCCATCCCAATGGGTTCCCATTGGTTCAGGCCAGCCAGACCCCACCCATGCATGATTTTGTGCACCAGGCCTCTAGTAATGTTATAAACCTGGTTTGGTATAAATTTTTTAAAAAATATTTTATTGATATTTTTATAGAGGGGAAGGAAGAGGGATAGAGAGTTAGAAACATCGATGAGAGAGAAACATCAATCAGCTGCCTCTTGCACACCCCCTGCTGGGGATGTGCCCGCAACCAAGGTACAAGCCAGAATCAAACCCGGGACCCTTCAGTCCGCAGGCCGACGCTCTATCCACTGAGCCAAACCGGTCAGGGCTAAATTTTTTTGTTTTGTTATTGTTTTAAATCTGGCTGTGACCTAGACAACATTTAATTTATTCCAGAATCTACCATGTAGAGTGAAGAACCAATTTAGTCCAGTCCTTATAATGATACCACTTTTATAGTAATTAATAAATTATAAACATACGGTATGTTTAAGTACAGTAAATGCCTCACGTTAAGCCAGCAAAGTGCTGTGATCTCATTTTACAGATGAGAAAACTGCTCCTTAGAAATTTAGCTGACTTGTCTATGAAAAAAGGCAAGGACAAAACCATGACTGGAACCCAGGGTTTTGGAACCCAGTGCTTTTTTATTTCCTCATTTTGTTGTAAACTTGGCCTCAAATTTTTGCCAGAATCAAATCACAGGATGTAAAAAGTTTCTTAATTTTCATGGATTTTCTTTCACATGCCCTTGCAGGCATTATGTCGGGCAGAAGATGAAGAGGATATTCGTGCAGCCACTCAAGCCAAGGCTGAACAGGTTGCTGAGCTTGCAGAATTCAATGAGAATGATGGGTTTCCTGCTGGTGAGGGAGAGGAGGCTGGTCGGCCTGGGGCTGAGGATGAGGAAATGTCCCGAGCTGAGCAGGAGATTGCTGCCCTTGTCGAACAGGTCAGTGTTGGACCACTAGTTCTCAACTCCTTCCTCTGGACTCTGTGACCCTCCTATCTTCCCTGGTAAAAATGGGTGATGAGTGGGCCCTAGGCACCGGGTCCCTCTGTTCATCACCATTCTTCCTCACCACAGCTGACCCCTATTGAGCGCTATGCTATGAAATTCCTGGAAGCCTCACTGGAGGAGGTGAGCCGAGAGGAGCTCAAGCAGGCAGAAGTGAGTAGTTCTAAGGGGGAGGGACTGGAAGTGGGAGGCTACTGTTTTCTACCCATTATCACCTTGAGTGCCTCTCCCTGACCATCGTGTGGGGTCTGTTGTTGGTAGGAGCAAGTGGAAGCTGCCCGCAAGGACCTGGACCAAGCCAAGGAGGAGGTGTTCCGCCTACCCCAAGAGGAGGAGGAGGGACCAGGGGCTGGGGATGAGGTTTCCTGTGGGACTGGTGGAGGCAGCCACCGGCGCAGTAAGAAGGTCAAGGCCCCTGAAAGGCCAGGGACTCGAGTCAGTGAGCGTCTTCGTGGAGCCCGGGCTGAGACTCAAGGGGCAAACCACACTCCTGTTGTATCCACTCATCAAACCCGCAGCACTTCCACGCCCCCCCGCTGTAGCCCTGCCAGGGAGCGAGTTCCCAGACCAGCGCCTAAGCCTCGACCTGCTCCAGCTCCAGCTGCTGCAGATCCCATCCCAATCCCTGCCCCAATCCCCATTTCAGCTCCCAATCCATTAACCATGCTTCCTGTCCATATCTTGCCTTCTCCCCCGCTTCCGCCACAGATTCCTCCCTCTTGTTCTGCCTGCACACCTCCTTCTGCCTATTCCCCTTCACCAGCTCATACCCCACCTCCAGCTCAAACCTCTGTCTTAACTCCTACCTCCCCTCTCTCGCTTGGTCTGCCCTCTGTGCCCCTCTTCCCCCCCGTCACCAGCCTCCCCTTGGGCTTGGGGCCTGAGGCAGAGCTGTGTAAACAAACATTGGCATCTAGTGAGTCCCTGGAGCTGGCTGAGATGACCAGCTCTGAGACTTCCCCACTTACTCATATGCCCCCTAAGGATCTGTTGCCAGTTGCTGTTGAGATCCTGCCTATGTCAGAAAAGAACCTTTCTCTCACCTCTTCTGCACCTAGCCCAATCCTGGAGACTGGCAGTTTTCCCAATGGTCAAGAGCAGGAGGTACCAGAGCCTGCTGAGGGGACCATCCTCACAGTGCTGCCTGATGGTGAGGAGGTGCCCACGTGTCCGAGTGAGAACAGTGGTCTGGCGCTCCCACCTTCAGCAGTATCTGATGAGCTACTTCAGTTGCCATTGGAGGCTGACAAGAACTCAGAAGAGCTAGTGGAAGCCCAGACCCCAACATCCAGCCCACAGAAGCTGCAGGAACTTGGTTCAGCTGAGGTTACAGCTCCATCAACCTCATCTTCAGCCACCTCCTCTCCTGAGGGTTCTTCACCTGCCCGGCCCCCTCGACGTCGCACCAGTGCTGATGTAGAAATTAGGGGTCAGGGGGCTGGTCGGCCGGGGCAGCCTCCAGGCCCCAAAGTGCTTCGCAAGTTGCCAGGACGGCTAGTGACTGTGGTAGAGGAAAAGGAACTGGTGAGGCGACGGCGACAGCAGCGGGTAACTGCCAGCATCCTAGTGCCTGGGATCTCTGAGACTGGTGCCAGCCCAGGAAGCCCATCTACCCGCAACATGTTGGGGCCAGAATCCTCTCCTCCCACCAGTGGGCCCTGTGAAGCTGCTCCCCCATCTATACTGCCCACCCCAACCCAGCAGCCCTTCATAGCTCGCCGTCACATTGAGCTGGGGGTGACTGGAGAGGTCAGTCCAGAGAATGGAGAAGGGGCACTGCTTGCCATCACCTCTCCTGCTATGAAACGTCGGAGAGGGAGGCCTCCCAAGAAGAACAGGTCTCCTGCAGATGCTGGACGAGGGGTGGATGAGGCACCTTCATCCACCTCTAAGGGGAAAACCAATGGGGCTGACCAGGTCCCTGGGGCTGACCCCCTTATTGTTGCAGAGTCTGTTTTGGGACCCCAGCTTATTCCTGGGCCCCAGCCTCTTGGACCCCAGCCAACTCATAGACCCGAGCCCAGCATCCTATCACCTGTGGAGAAAAGAAGGCGTGGGCGGCCCCCTAAGGCACGTGATTTACCCATTCCTGGGACCACTTCCTCTCCAGGGGATGGCTGCTTAGAGAGCCGGACACAGCCACTCCCGATGCCACCACTCCCACCACTCCTATCCTGTCCCATTGTTACTGTCGCCAACACTGTCACCACTCTCACCATTTCAACATCCCCACCCAAGCGGAAGCGAGGCCGACCTCCCAAGAATCCACCATCACCACGGCCCAGCCAGCTCCCTGTCTTGGACCGTGACACGTCTTCTGTCCTTGAGAGCTGTGGATTGGGGAGGCGGCAGCAACCCCAGGGCCATGGGGAGAGTGAGGGTAGTTCTTCCGATGAGGATGGAAGCCGCCCCCTCACCCGCCTGGCTCGCTTGCGCCTTGAAGCAGAGGGGATGCAGGGACGAAAAAGTGAAGGGTCCATGGTGGTGGCTGTAATTCAGGATGACCTGGATTTAGCAGATGGTGGACCAGGCGGGTTAGAACTGACACCTCCCATGGTCTCAGCTCCAAAACTGCGCTCCACCCGGCTACGTCCAGGTTCTCTAGTTCCCCCACTAGAGACTGAGAAGGTGCCTCGCAAACGGGCCGGAGTCCCAGTTGGCAGAGGTCCTGGGCAGGCAAAGCGGAGCTGCCTGCAGTCCCAAAGTCCCTTGGGGCCTGAGGGTTCAGTAGAAGAGTCTGAGGCTGAAGCCTCAGGTGAAGAAGAGGAAGGGGATGGGACCCCACGCCGCAGGTCTGGCTCCCACCGCCTTGGGGGGACAACCAACCAAGGGGACCAGCGCATCCTGCGCAGCAGTGCCCCACCCCACCCAGCTGGTCCTACTGTTAGTCACAGAGGCCGAAAGGCCAAGACGTGAGTGGGCTGCCCCTCCACCTAGGCTTTCCACCATGGCCCCTCTCCCCCCACAGCCAGGCGTGACTCTGTTAACCACTACTTGAAGTCTTTTGAGGGGGGAAAGCCTCCAGGGAGACATAGGGGCCTTCTCCCTTCTTTCCACCAAAGTAGGGGGTAGGAAACTGGTTGTCATGGAAGTGGGGCACTTCATATATTCCCTTCCCTTCCACCCCACATGGCTGGGCAGTGTTAAGGGTGGCAAGATAGTCTCTGTCCCCACCCCCTTGTACTTGATTCCCCAGGAGTCTCACAGCTCTCCACCCTTAAGGAAAGGGGGAGGGACTTCTCAACAATAAGGTTTTTTTTTCTTTTTTTTTCTTTTTTTTTAAGAAGAAAAAATAATAAACTTAGTTTCTGTATGAGCATCCGCGTAAGGAGGCTTCTGATTTTCTGGTCTGGTGGAGGGTTGGGTGGGAACTTGGGCATCTTTTTTATTTCCCTTTCTCCTGCCAAGATCGTAGTACCTCATCTCTAACCCAGAATTACATGTCTTGGAGGTAGAAATGTCCACCCAAGAAGAGGGAAGATTTGGCAAATCTGATCTGGTAGGGTGCCTTTCTCTAAAGTTTTAGTTTTCAGTCACTCAGACTCACACTTTTCCTCTCCCTTTTATTCTCTCAGTTCCTGGACTTTCCCTCGAGCCCTCTGATGCCTTAGACTTTTCCCTGCTTTTATCTTCCTTGCTCAGGTGCTTTTCCTTTCTCAGAAGGGCAGGCATCACTATCTTGGGTTGCTCCCGTCATTTTTCCTCCCTTGCTTTCCTCCATCTAGCCAAACTGGTTTGAGTCAGCTACACCCCCATATGAGCTCCTGGGGCTCTTCAGGTGGTGGCTGGCCACCCAGCCCCACCCCTGAGCTTGGCTTGGAGCCCTGAGTCAGCTCCATCTCTACCCAAGCCAAATCAAACCTGAGGCAGAAGCCGAAACTCACAGTACCTCAAGGCCTATAGCCAGGTAAGAGCCCCTATTCATTTTACATTTTTTCTGATCTCAACTCCCTGGACCCTCTCCTTGTGTTCTCCCCATCATGTCTGTATCTGTTTACTCCATCTGAGTTCTTTTCTCAAGCCCACTTCTGCAGCTTTGTGGCACAAATTCTTTGCTTTCTGCTTATCTTGACTCTTCACCTTTTTATCCTGGGTTGTGTTCAGAAAACTGTAAATGGTTTCATTTTATCTAGGATGTAGGGGAATGGTTGGAGATGGTGGTTTGGTATGAAAGCTCAGAGGACCTGAGAGATGGGGAGATGAGAAATGATTAGGGCATCGTTATGCAGGTTTGTGTGTGGGTTATGAGGTCATTCAAACTCAGTGTTAATCTGATTGTGTTGTGTGGCTTGGGTTGAAATGGAGAAGCAGTGGCAGAGAGTCAGCATAGCAAAGGAGGCCCTATTGGGGAGGGATTTAAGGTCTTTTCTGATGTTCAGTTTCCTCAACTATTAAGAGCTTAGATGGGTACTTTTTTCCTCCTTCCATCTCCAGAATTATTATCACATGAAATGGTAGTTTTGCTTGAAGTAGGGAATGGCCTAGAGTGTCAGTCTCTGAGGAGCTTCAGGGAATTGTAGTGCCCTTTGAAATACAGTTTAAAAATCAGACTTTGATAGTTGCTAATTCCTAGCAGCTGTTGAGATTCTATTTCCTGCTTCCTGGTGTGCACCTGTCATTCTGCTCCCCACTTGTCAAAACAATAATACAGATAATGCTATGTTCACGCTAGCATGCCTTTAAAGACTTGAAATCTTAGGCTGAGGAAGGATTCCAGCCACACATTTCCTCTCTTGGCCTATGAGTCATTAGAGGAATTCCCTGGTAAGGTGGCATTCTTAAGAGTTGGGCTAGGCCACAAGGACATGATTAGAGAGGGGTGGAGTCTGAGAAAGCCAAGCCAAGGGCTCAGTTTTGGGGCTTAAAAGTACCTCGACTGTATCGCCCACAGGTGATGGAGGACGAGGAGAATGCAGTGGAGATCTTGGTGAGCAACATGGAAGCTGCTCATTCTCCATCCCCCATTCGCTGCTGCTGGCTCCGCCTCCGCTACTTGGCAGCTACTAGCATTATCTGTGGCTGCTCTTGCCTGGGAGTCATGGCCCTTGTGTTTGCCATCAAGGTGAGGAATGCAGTTCCTATGGGAGCAGGAGGGTGGGTTTAGTAAGGCAATGGCTTCATATCTGATCTGTCTACATTGACCCAACTAAGTGCCTGTCAGAGCTTGGTGTTGGGCCTTCTGCCAGAAGTAAGAAGAAGACATGGTCCCTGCTATCAAAGGTCTCACAGTCTAATGAAAGAGATGGCTGTGAAAATGGATAATTATTAATGGGATTTAGCTCATCAGTACTGTGGTAGAGGAAGCACAAGGTATTTTGGAAGTTGGGAGAGGATACATAGGGTGGGGCAAAAGTAAGGTTGACAGTTGTAAGTACCTAAAACAGTTTATTCTTATATTATTCATTGTATTATTTTCCATACAAACATACAAAAGTAGGTTTCCATGTAAACCTACTTTTGTTCCACCCTTTATATGTGTGATTACCTTTATGTGTGTGATTAGTGTAGAGTAGGTGGCAGGAAAATAACCTTCAAGGATGAGTGAGTTAGGGTAAAGGAAGCAGGTATACGAAGGCCTGGACTATTAGTTGAGCCTAAATGGACCAGTGAGAAATAGAGATGAAGCCAGAGGGCCCAAATTCCCAAGGGCCTTCAACGTTGTGCTTAGGAGTTTTGACTCTATCTTGAAAGTGCTGAGGAACCAACCATTCAAAGGTGTTTGCAGAGGAGAGAGACAGGTCAGATTTGTATTTCAGTGAGATCCACTCTCAAGTCCTACATGGAGAATGAATTAGAAAACTGAAGGCAGCTGAGCAGTGATGAGAGCAGTCTGCAGGAGCCACGAGAAGCTATGAGGGTTTTGAGAGGGTCTCACCATTTCAAAATATTTAACAGAAACTGCACATTTACCTTTTGAAAGGTCACCCAGGCTAACTGAAACACCAGGCTTGAATTTTTTCAACCCTAGTTGTATTTTAACCATCAGAAACTGTACTCCCATCATAAAAATTTCTGGGTTTCATTAAGGTACAATCATAAAAAGAATCCTTAAAAGATGAGGCCCATTAACTAATGAGAATGGAGTGTTATATGACTGGACATTAGTGAAAAATACAAAAATACTTAAAGATAGATCACTTTCTTTTTCTTTTCTTTTTTTTTTTTTTAAGTACTTGTGTGTTTTTTTAGTTTTTGTTGATTTCAGAGACGAAGGAAGAGGGAAAGATAGAAACATCAATGATGAGAAAGAATCATCAATTGGCTGGCTCCTGCACACCTCCCACTGGGGATCGAGCCCACAACCCAGGCATGTGCCCTTTACTGGATTCAAACCCAGGACCCTTCAGTCCACAAGCCTGACACTCTATCCACTGAGCCAAACCAGTTAGAGCTAGCTCACTATTTCTTGCCAAGAATTCCAAATTTGGAACGAATCTGGGATAAGTAGAAAAGGACAGGGAATAAAAGAAGTGAAAAGTATTTTACCATATATGATCTTGTGCGTTAACAATGGCCACTCTGAAAACTAGGCAGAATAGAATGGATAACTTACTTTGTAGATGAGGCATGAGAAATAGAAACTAGAAAGGAAGGTAGAGGATTTGGATGTAAGGTTCTGAGCCATGACAGGGATGGAGGATTTTAGTGGGTCAATGGGCACTTTGGGACAGAAGCAGGGGGAGAACCTAACCAAAAACCTGCCCCCACAGGCAGAAGAGCGGCATAAGGCAGGCCACTCCGAGGAAGCAGTGCACTGGGGGGCCCGGGCCCGGAGGTTCATCCTGGCCAGCTTTGCTATCTGGCTTGCTGTCCTCGTTCTGGGCCCCCTGCTTCTGTGGCTGCTCTCTTACATCATCGCTCAAGCTGAGTGAGTGAGGGTGGCCTCTGCTGAGAATCAGCCGGAACCTCCTGGATCCTGCAATGCGGCATTGCTAGGGTTGAGTGCCAGCAGTGGTCCTCCCTGGCTAGAGGATGGTGCCTCTCTCAAAGGGCTTTGGAAGAGCTCTTCTAACCCTTTGTAAAAGGAAATGGCAACTGAGACTGATGAGGGGAGGTCAGCCTGCTCTGTTCTTTCAGTGTTCATCATTCCCTGTTCCCCCCAACCTACCCCATTCTAGGGGCCTCTACCCAGAGGTGGGGTTGAAGACCAGGCCTGATTTTATTAGAATTTGTTTTATAATAAAAGCCTTTTTTAGTGGTGAAATGCTGTTCCTGTCTACTTGTTCTTCCCCTGCTTTTCCCTGGGACCTTGGTAAGAGCCAGAGTGGGCATCTGACTGATGGCAGAAGTTTGCATCTCCTCGTGCCTAGTTGCTCCATGAGAATGAAAGATTTCTTTTTCTTTTTCTGGAAGCTCTTCTTGGAAAGACCCCAGCCTCTTCCTTATATGTGTAGAGAGACCCAGAGGCCAGAGAGCAAGAGTAGTAGCATCAGTAGTAGCATCTTCAATTCTCACATCACTTAATACGTAGGTACCATTGTTCTCACTTCATAGTTGAGGAAACGGGCACAGATTATAAGGGCACACAGCTAGTAAATGGCAGAACTGCGATTGAACTCTGACATTTTGGTTACAGAGTTGAGAGAGGAGTGAAAGGATTGAATACAGCAACCATTCCTTATATAGAGATTTCTATGATTATATTGAATTTGCATAACCTTCATCTTGGGCTTATTGATATTTATTTTATATTTTTATTGATTTCAGAGAGGAAGGGAGAGGGAATGAAAGAAATATCGATGAGAGAATCATTGATTTGCTACCTCCTGCACGCCCCCTACTGGAGGTCAAGCCTGAAACCTGGGCATGTGCCCTTGACCAGAATCGAACCCGGGACCCTTCAGCCCTCAGGCTGACACTTTTATCCACTGAGCCAAACTGTCTAGGGCTGATAACATTTTAAACATTTTTAGTATGAGATATATCACACATACAGGAAAATATGCAAAACAGATATGAAGCTTAAGTTAACAAACATCTGAAAAACTATCACTCAGTAAAGAAATTAACATTGCCAGCACTTCAGAGCCTCCTTTATATACCTTATAATCACTGCTGCTTCCTTTCTTCCCACAGGGCACTATCATTCTGACTTCAAACAATGTAGTTTCATTTTGCCTGCATTTGAACATTATATAAATAGATTCATGTGTATTTTTTATCCTCACCTGAGAATATATTTATTGATTTTAGGGAGAGAGAGAGAGAGAAAGAGTTAACATCAGTGAGAGAGAAACATTGACAGTTGTCTCCCACATGTGCCCCAAACAGATCACACCTGCAACCTAGGTATGTGCCCTAGCTGGGAATCCAGCCTGTGACCTTTCCTTGCACAAGACGACACTCCAACCAAAGGAACCACCTGGCCAGAGCTCATGGATTTTTTTTATGCCGGGCTTCTTGTTGTTGATGAGATTTATCAATCTTTGGAATAGCTATAGTTTTCATTACTGTATAGTATTCCATTGCATGAATATATTACATTTTATCCATTTTATATTGGTAGATTTTGAGGATATTTTCAGTTTTGAAATATTATCATTCTGCTGAGGATATTTTCTTATTTTTCATTGATTTCTGAGAGGAAGGGAAAGGGGGAGAGAGATAGAAACATCAGTGATGAGAGAGAATCATTGATTGGCTGCCTCCTGCACACCCCACACTGCCCCAAACAGATCACACCTGCAACCCAAGCATGTGAACTTGATGGGAATTGAACCTGGGACCCTTCAGTCTGCAGGCCAACGCTCTAGCCACTGAGCCAAACCAGCTAGGTCTGCTGTGGATATTCTTGTACATGTCTCTTGGAGTACATATGTCTTGGTGAGTGGAATTTTTGGGTTACTTTCCCATAATTCAGAGAACAGCAGAGCACCTAAAAGAGTTAGAGATAGCCCTAACCGGTTTGGCTCAGTGGATGGAGTGTTGGGCTGCAGACTGAAAGGTCCAAGGTTCGATTCCGGACAAGGGCATGTACCTTGGTTGCGAGCACATCCCCAGTAGGAGGTGTGCAGGAGGCAGCTGATCGATGTTTCTCTCTCATCGATGTTTCTAACTAACCCTCCATTCCTCTCTGTAAAAAATCAATAAAATATATTTTTTAAAAAAGAGTTAGAGATAGTGCACACTGAAGAGAGAAGATTAAAGGGGAAGGCGAGCCATATGATAGTTGTCCTCCGTGTTTCAAAGTGCTCCAGCAAGGAAAAAGTGAAGAGAATCCATTGTTGGTCCCAGATTTTAGAATGACAACAATGGGTAGAAGCCATACTTGGCAGTGATTCTCAACCTTGTCTTCAACAATGGAACCTTGTCTTGAACAATGGCACCTTGTCAGGAGCCTTAGAAAGTACCTGTGCCTGAGCTTTACCTTTAGAACTTCTGACTTAACTAGTGTGAGGTTTTACGTAGTCTTCCGGACAACACGTTGCAGAGAGATTTTTAAGAAACTTGTAAATTTGCTCAACTTTTGTTTAAGCTAATAATTGATTAATCAGAAGCTTCAGTTTACTAGAAAAGAATATCTCAAGGTATGATAATTTTTAACACTATGTTGAAAAAGTTTCAAACCTACAGAACAATAAAATAATAGTACAATGAACTCATACTTTTGAGCTAGGTCTACACATTTACTGTATGTCTTTTGCTGTATGTACATATTTTTACTACTGAACCATTTGAGGTTAAGTCCAAGGTCTATCATTCCTAAATACTTCGTGATCTATCTCCTAAGAACAAGGATATTTTCTCAAATAACTAGGGAACAATTATGTAATCCACAGAAGGCAACATCAATACAATATTATCTTCTAATATATAGTCCATGTTCAAATTTTCCAGTTGTCTCAAAAACCTTTATAATCACTTCTTTTCTGCTGTAAGGTCCAGGGTGGGAACAGTCATTGCATTCAATTGTATCTCTCTTTTTTTAAAAAATATATTTTTATTGATTTCAGAGAGGCAGGGAGAGGGAAAGAGAGATAGAAACAATGATGAGAATCGTTGATTGGCTGCCTCCTGCACGCCCCCTACTGGGGATCACCCCTACAACCCAGACAGGTGCCTTTGAGTGCCCTAGACCAGAATTGAACCAGAGACCCTTCAGTCCGCAGGCCAGTGCTCTATCCACTGAGCCAAATTGACTAGGGCAATTATTGTATCTCTTGAGCCTCCTTCAATTTTTAGTAGGTCCTCATCTTTTTGTTGTTGTTGTTGTTGTTAAACCTTACCCAAGGATGTTTTTCTATTGATTTTTAGAGAGTGGAAGGGAGAGGGAGAGACATAGAGAAAGAAACATCAGTGTGAGAGAGACACATCAATTGGATGCCTCCTACACAAGCCCTGATCAGGGATCAACTCTGCAACCAAGGTCCATGCCTTTGACTGGAGCCCGAGACCCTTCAGTCCAATGAGCTAAACTGGCCAGTTTTTTTTTGTTTTGTTTTTGTTTTGTCTTTCATGACATTATTTTAGGGCAATCTAGTTTTTAGAATTTCTCAATTTAGGTTCTTATGATTGGATTCAGGTTAGAAATACTACATAATGTCAATGTGTCCTCAGTACATCACATCAAGAGGCATATGATAACAATTTACTCTCGTATTGGTAGTAATATTGACAACTTGGTCAAGGTACTGTCTGTCAGACTTCTGAAAGGTAAAGCTAACTTATCCTTCGTAATTAAATAAAAACTAATCTGTGTAAGTATCCTGTTCCCCAGCAGATTTTCACCAATCATTTTAATGCCCGGTTTGCCCAACACAGTTATGAGGCTTATAGAATGTTACTGTTTTTAGTTTATCATTCTGCACTTATTAGTTGGCATTCTACTATGAAGACGGACCTTTTCTCCATTATTTATTTACAATTTTTTAGTGTCAGTATGGTTTCGGATTGTTCTTTAGTTCAATTTATTACATCCATTACTGTCATTAACCTTCTTAAAATATTTTGTTGAGGTATAATTTACATACAGTAAAGTGCGCAGATCTTAAGTGTGCAGCTTGATGAATGTTTTCATATAAACACATCTGTGTAATCACCACCTAAGTCGGGTGGGGAGTGAGTTAATTAAATGTTTGACCAAATATAGCAGGGTAATTTTTAAGTTGATAATTTTGTATGGTCCCTGAATGAAGTTATAAATATTCAAATGACCCTTGGTAGAAAAAAGGTTCCCCACCCCTGAATAGGTGAATAGAGGATTTCTAGCACCTCAGAAGCCTCCCTCAGGGGCCTCTCAGTCTCATTTTTGTCCCTGATTTTGGCCAGTGGAAACCCCTTCAACCTGGTTCTGTGTCCTGATAAGTCCCCAAGTTTTTTCACTTACTTTCTGGCACAAATTATTGTAGTTTCATCTTGCACTTTCTCTGCTCCAGCCTGGGAACTGGCTGTTTCTTAACACATTTTTTTGCAGGAAACGAGTAAAATCGGATCCACCAGGGAGACTGTCTATGAGGAAACATACATTGGAACCTCTAGTTGGAACCAGCAAAAATAAAAATGTTTTACGTCGTTGTTGTGTGTGTGCCGCTCATAAACTACACAGTGAAACGTGGTACATGTGCAAGTTTTGTAATGTACCTCTGCACAAAGGAAAGTGTTTCGAACGCTACCACACAGTGAAGCACGCGATTTGGCAGGAAAATGCCCGATTACAAAGTGTTAAATGAGCTTTTTGGTTCCCTTAACTGGAGACTGTTACTTTGAAATTAGTATCTAGACACTAGCTGTGCTCATTCTACTGGGATGTTATTGTAGCTAGGCCTTTCAGAGGTTCGTGCTCAAAATACCTAATTTTATCTATTTTTAAAAATCACATCTGACTTAAATCAGTCGTAAGGTTCTCTCCCCATTCTATTTTTTTAAATAATCTTATTGAATTTGATTGAGAGAAGGGAGAGGGAGAGAGAAACATCAATGGGAGAGGGGAATATTGATCAGCTGCCTCTTTTATGCTCCCCCAACCTGGAATGGAGCCTGAAACCTGAACTGATGCCCTGACCAGGAATGGGACCAGCAATCCCTCTGTGCATGGGACGATGCCACACTGACCCACACTGGTCAGGGCTGTTGTTTCCCTAGTCTAAATTCCATATTCCCACAGTAAGACCCTTGGCTACCTAATGTTTATTCACTGCTCAACTTTAGAGTAAATATCCCATTATAGTACTAAATAACAACCCTACTAAGTAAAGTTAAAGATTTCTTCACAATTATTTAGTCTTTATTTTGAGAGTACGTTTATTAAAGCTGGAGACAGTGAAACAAGGAAGGACTTAGGGTACAGGAAGCAGCAGGAGAGAGACAGGCAGGGCTGCTTTGGCTCTAGAAACGCCATGGCAAAGAAGTGAGCCAGCATGGGCTGCTGCCAGCTCAGTGGAGAGTCAGAGAAAAGGGGGCCTTGGAGACAGGTTCAGGGTTTAGCCCGGGAGGGGCTGCTGCTGCCCACTGCTCCCCTGGTTGCAAGTCTCATGGTGTCCCTTGGAGTTTAGGATATGCATTGCCTGTGGGGGAAGACGTGTAGGGGGAGGAGGATGCTAATGTGCTCCTGGGAGGGACAGTATGCCTATTTTACCTATTTAAAAATATATATTTCTATTGATTTCAGAGAGAGGGAGAGGAAAAGAGAGAAACATCAATGATGAGAAACATTGATTGGCTGCTTCCTGCACCCCCACCCCTCCAACGGAGATCTAGCAGCAACCCAGGCATGTGCCCCCATGGGGAATCCAACCCTGACCTCCTGGCTCATACACCAGGCTTATTTGGTTTTTAGATTGATGGTATAGTCAAAGTACTCTGTTAAAAAGGTACTTGGACTCGTTACATGGTTGTGATCCCAAAGTGACATTTCTAAGATAGTTGTTAGCAGGTTATTCATTCTGTGCCTCCTTCATGGGGAATAGAACTTCCACAGGGTAGGGACTTTTCCTTTTCTTTTTTTCATTGCTGTTAGTCTAGCGCTGTGATTTTCAACCGGTGGCCACAAGAACGTTTACAACATGCAATACCTGACTGTTTAGTCAGGGGCACTGACCTCTTTTCCCACAGACTGCCAAATTAAAATATGACAACAGCCAACACTACAACAGCCAGCTGGTATGAATCAAAATTATACCTATTATTTTGGCCAGATAGGCAAAAAATTAGAACACCTATTTTTGGGTGTGCCTCAGAATTTTAGCTTATGTGTGCCGTGAGATGAAAAGGTTGAACAAATATTCATTGAATGAGTAAGTGAATGCCAGGGTTGAGGTATGCATAGAAGGCTTAGGAAGCAGAATCTCATAACCTGGTAGCCTTAAAACAGAATGTAATACTCCCCAAGGCTTTGGGGAGAGAGGGTGGTGGAAGGCTGGGGAAGGACGAGGCAGCCTAGCCTCTTCAGGCTGCTCCAAGTGGCCAAGTTGGGCAGTTTCCGCGGCAGGAGTTCGCCCGTCCACGCAGGGCTGCTAATACACTGGTAGAGCCGAACCCCGATAAGGATGCTGGGAGGAGACTGAGGGGGCCGAGGCGCAGCGAGCCTTGCATCCCAGCAGCCAGGAGGTTGTGCTTCTCAGTAAACGTAGCTTCCCGGTCGCTCCCAGGCCTCCAACCCCCGCGTCGGCAAGTCCCGCCCTCCACTGTCCCGCAGGTGCCGGGCGCCGATTGGCTCCATTTGAAGCCTTGCGTCGCAGCCTCGGGGAGGTCCGAGCGCCGACGCCCGCTCCAGCCCAGGGCTCTCGGCTTCCTATTAGACAACCAGTCTCCAATCGGAAGGGCTTTTGAACCTCAGTCCTCGGGAGGCGCTGGCTATTGGCGGACAGGGTGGGGGCGGGGCCGCAGGTCGTTGCCGGCTCGGCCCGGGGCGAGGTAAGGGGCGAGGCGAACCCGGCGGCAGAGCGGCCTCGCCGGTCCCGGCTCCTGTCCTCGCCTCCGCGGGTGAGTCTGCGCGAGACCCCGCGCCCCTCGCCGCGCTCGCCCAAGTGCGCCTGCGCAGCAACAGCCGCCGCCCGCGTCCCCTTTCCCCCATTCGCCGAGCCTCCCCTCCCCTCCCCCGCCCCTCCCTGCCAGCCTTCCCGCCCCTTCGGCCCTTTCGCTGGGCCTCCCCAGTCCCGCTCCTTCCCCAACCCCGTCCCCACTCCCCAAGATCCTGGCGCCCCAGCCGCAAGGACTGTGCCTCCGCGAGCCGCGATGTGCGTCCTCTCAGAGCCTGTGGGCCTCCCTGCCCTCCGTTTCCTCCTCACAGGCCCCCACGTCCGTCAAAATGACGCTGGACGTGGGACCCGAGGACGAGCTGCCCGACTGGGCCGCGGCCAAGGAGTTTTACCAGAAGTACGACCCTAAGGACGTCATCGGCAGGTGAGGCCGCGGCAGGGCCCGGAGGCCGGGAGCGGTGGGGTCCTGGCCATGCCCTCTAAGGCAGCGGTTCTCAACCTGTGGGTCGTGACCCCGTTGGCGGTCGAACGACCCTTTCCCAGGGGTCGCCTAAGACCATCCTGCGTATCAGATGTTTACATTACGATTCATAACAGTAGCAACATGACAGTTACGAAGTAGCAACGAAAATAAGTTTATGGTTGGGTCTCAACATGAGGAACTGTATTGACAGAGCCAGAAGGTTGAGAACCACTGGATTGAGCTCAACACAGGTGTGTGAGTTACAGTTTTAAACGATCATTCTGGCTCTTGTGGAGGAGGAGGGGGCAGGAATGGAAGCTTAGAGCCTGAGGGCTGGGCAGTGCTGAATGGGATAGGTCAGTTGCTTCGCTTGGAGACTAGGCTCTTATTCTGGGTCATTCCCGGGTTTTTCCCCCGCAAACTCATTGATGTGTTCAAACAGTTGAATTACCTACTGGGTGCCTGGCACGAAGCTAAACAGAAAGGGAGGAAGAGATGCTTGTGCCCTGGAGGTGCTCCAAGTGAAGTAACTGAAAGAGACACATGGACATTGAGAAAGCATCGGGCTGTGTGAAAAGTGCTGGGGGTCTCAGAGAACCACAGCTTCCCCCAGAGGGGTTCTCTGGGTCTCGGAGGATGCGCGGGGGTTCAGCGTGCAGAGACTAGAAGGCAGGCCTCCGCTGCAGAGGCAATGGCAGGTGCATTTACTCCTCAAAGGTTTTCTAAGTGTGTACAGTGTGCTGGGTGCACTGTGCTAGGCACCGGGGATACAGGTTTCTCTTCCAGAAATTGTAGTTGTAGAGACTGACAGTGAACACACAGAAAAAGAGAAAGATCAGCGTGCTGAGGAGACTATAGAGTGATGCGCGAGAGGCATTAATGGAGCTGAGACTTGAAGGGTGAGAATGAACAGGGCACGAGTCAGGTAAGATATATTCCAGGCAGAGGGAGCAATGAGTGCAAAGGCTCATGGCAGGAAAGGGTCTCCTCAAGCAGTAGCTAGAAGAGATGGTGGCTAGCAGTAGGCAAAGTAGGAAATTAAATTGGAGAAGTAAACAGAGGTTAGGTTATGTAAGGTCTTGGGCCACGATAAGGAATTTAAATTGTAGTGAAACTGGTCATTTCAAACAAGGTAGTAAAACATGAACTAATTTACATTTCTGTGATTTGGGACCTAGGAACCTTCCCTTTCTGTGCCTCAGTTGTGTGTGTGTGTGTATCAGAGAGGAAGGGAGAGGGAGAGAGAGAGAAACAGTGATGAGAGAAAGTCATTGATGGGCTGTTTCCTGCACACCCCACAGGGGATTGAGCCCGAAACCCAGGCATGTGCCCTGACCAGAAATTGAACCATGATTTCCCGGTTCATAGGTCAACGCTCAACCACTGAGCCATGCCAGCTCTCAGTTTTTTCATTGTAAATTGGGAATAAAAATAAATCTTACTTTGTAGGTTGCTGTGAGGATGAAGAGTTAATATGATACTCTTAGAACACTTTCAGGCGCTTGATAAGTGCTCAACACAGGTGTGTTCATCATAGTTTTAATAGATCATTCTGGCTCTTGTGCAGAGAGTGGAGGAGGAGGGAGCAGGAATGGAAGCTTAGAGACCAGTCATGAAGCTCTTGATTCATTGAGGCTAGTGATGATGATGGTTTAAGACTGGAGTGAGGGTGTTAGAGATGAAAAGAAGTGGATAGTTTTAGGTGATGACTTGATACAGTTTCCTGAAGGATTGGATATAACCATGAGGGAAAAATAGAACAAGAGAGAGAAAAAATAGAATAACCTATTCTTTCAGAAATTGGAATTTGGATTTGGATTTGAGCGCTTGAGTATCATTTATTGAAACAGAGAAGACAGGAGGACCAGATTATGGGGACAGGTGAGCAAGTCAAGAATTCCTTTTTTTTTTTTTTTTGCCCTAGCTGGTTTGGCTAGGTGGATAAAGCATCAGCCTGTGGACTGAACGGTCCCAGGTTCAATTCTGGCCAAGGGCACATGCCCAGGTTAAGGGCTCTATCCCCAGTAGGGGGCGTGCAGGAAGCAGCTGATCAATGATTCTCTTTTATCATTGATGTTTTTATCTCTCCCTCTTCCTTCCTCTCTGAAGTCAATAAAAATATATATATATTTTAAAAAAGAATACCATTTGGAAATGTTGACTTTGAGATACACAACTGGAGCTGTCAAGTGGGTCTTTGAGTCTGGAACTGAACGGAGAGGGCTGGGCTAATGCTATAACTTTAAGAGGGAGCATCGGCGTATAGATAGTAGTTGGCGAGAGACTATAGACAGAGAAGTGAAAGTGGCGTGGGCTTAGGCCCTGGGACTATCATGGGTTAGAGGAGGAGGAGCTAGCACGGGAGACCCAGGAGATGTTATCCGTGAGTTACAAAGAACAACAGGAAGAATGTGCTTCTGCAAGCTTGGCATGGCCTGCTGTGGTAAGTGCTGCTGGGGCCCTGCTGGCCTGGCTCAGTGGTTGAGGATTGGCCTATGAACCAGGAGGTCACGGTTTGATTCCCAGTCAGGGCACATGCCCAGGTTGTGGGCTCGATCCCCAGTGGGGCTTGTGCAAGGAGGCAGCCGATCAGTAATTCTCATCACTGATGTTTCTATCTCCCTCTCCCCCTTTCCCTTCCTCTCTGAAATCAATAAATCTATATATTTATATTAAAAAGAAATCTGGAATTCTGGAGAGAGATAATGAAGGAATCGTTTACACATAGTTGGTATTAAAGTCCCTGGCACTGGAGGAAGGTCACCAGGGGAGAGTATTGGGAAAAGAAGAGAGCTGAGATCCAGGTCCTGAGTAGTGGGGTTTCAGGACCAGGTGAGGGGGGTTCACAGAGGCTAGGAAGAACCCTCAGGGAAGACTGCTGGTTCCACTGCCACGGGGCACAGAAAGGCCAGTTTTGGAAAAGGCCGATCAGAGGGCATTGTCGTATTCATCTTCTTCCAAGGTTACTGTGGTAGCGTGATCCCTTGTCTCCTCTATTTTCCCCCTTGTTTTTCCTGCGCGCTCTCACTAAATTACTTTTCCCAGAGTACCAGTTTCTTCACGCATTAAGGTCTAAAGCTTTAAAATAATTGTACTAGGCCTCAATCTCAGATGCATTTCGTGGTGGAGCACAAAATAAAACTGTGAAGTGGCTAAGAGTAAGACAGTTAGAGGTGCTAAGCATTGTGGCAGCTGGAGGATTCTTGTCCCATCTGAGATACATGACTTCAGATTTGGCAAGAATATTAGACTGACCAAAACGTAATTCATATATGGGCTGTTTAGCCAGAGGATTAATAGTTTGCATCCTTTGATGGAACCAGAGATGTGGGTGATAGGCGTTCCAAGCAAAGGGACTTTTGTAAAGGCAAGGAGGCCGTGGGAGCACAGCGGGAGGCCGTGGCTGGTTCCGCAGCCAGGGAACCAGCCTGTGAGATGTGTGATCCTGGGGAGATTTGCACCTTCGCCCGAAGTACTTGTAGGGTCACAGAGTTGGTGACAGAGCCCAAGCGAGGAAATCTGTCTAGGACTTTCTCTTTACAGGGCCAACAGGGCTTTCCGTCTCTACCTCAGTAATGCTTTCAGCATCCCTTCAAGATATTTTTGGCTACATTTCAGAGCTGGAGAAGCCAAAACCCAGAGACCTTATGTTAGTGGGTTCCTTAGAGATTAATTAGTGGCAAATTTGGGGCCTAAATCGATATCTTTGATTCTCAACTTTGGTCTTCTAATCAGTTGCCCAATACTTATTTAGAGCCCTGTACTTGAGCTAATAGGGGAACGTTGGGGTTTGGATGGGGTAATCAGGAAGTGTGGGTAAAATTTGGAGGGGGTCTTCGGTAATTTCTTCTCATTTTCTCCTTGTGAGGTTTCAGAGCGCAAGGGGCAGGTTCTGGGGCTCCGTGTAGAAAGGACTTGTCTAGGTACATCCATTGAGGGCATGGCAGGGGCTGGGTTAGAAACCAGGACCCGGGCCTGCCTTCCCTGCCAGCTTTATGCTTCCCCTTCCTGGGCCCCTACGTTGCTTGCTGAGGCCGCTGTGAGTCTATTGTAGGCCAGGACGAGCTTCTTGGGAGGTTGCCTTGTCCAGATGGGACTTCAGAGGTTCAGAGGCTGGTGCAGTATACATGAGGCTCTGTTTGGAAATGAGAGAATAGGAGGCCCTGACTCCTGTGTTGTCTGACTCTGGCAGAGGAGTGAGCTCTGTGGTCCGCCGTTGTGTTCATCGAGCTACTGGCCATGAGTTTGCGGTGAAAATCATGGAGGTGACAGCTGAGCGACTGAGTCCTGAGCAGTTGGAGGAGGTGCGAGAAGCGACGCGGCGAGAGACACACATCCTTCGCCAGGTCGCTGGCCACCCCCATATCAGTGAGGCTGCATCCCTTGTTCCTATTAGATGACAACCACATCCTGCTGGTCCTGCCCAGAGCCCATTCCCCAACACTGCCTCCGCCCCTCTGCTCCCTTCCTCCTGGCTCTGTTCCATCTCAAAGTGTGGCCAGCCTGTGGGTCCCGACTGCCTCCTTTGATTTTCCTTCCCAGGAACAGCCCACTGTTGCCTCAGGGTGGAAAGCCCCTTTAATATGCATCCGCTCCTTTCCATCTCTGTCTCTCTGCCTTTCTGCCTCTTTCCCCAGTCACTCTCATCGATTCCTACGAGTCTTCTAGCTTCATGTTCCTGGTGTTTGACCTGTGAGTATCTCCCTGCCCCAATCTGAGAAGCCTCTCACCTCCATGCACAGCCCCACACTCCCAGCACAGTGGGCTGAAGACCACCCTGCTCACACCTTCCTCTGTTCCAGCCAGGGCCTGCCTGGCAGTCCATGGCTCTGGCCTCTTTGCTTGGTGCCCTCAATGAGGCACATTCTTCAAAGAGAAGTGGTGACCAGTCAAAGACAAAGGGTCTTCATGACCCAAATCCCTCACTGTCTTAATGCCCCGTGGTTATAAGGTTAGCGGGGGAGAAAGGGCTGATTTGAGAGTGTCTGTCTAGGAGCCGACCACTTACAAAATAGATATTGGCTCACAGTCTCACATTGTTTAACACCCTATGTTGCTCATCAATTCTTTTTCTGGTCAGTGTAAATCTGATTGTCACATGCTATACCATGTAATGCAAACCAGTTGCCAAGGTTCTCCAAAAGAGAATAGTTTGACTATTAAATATTTAAGAGAGGCCCTTGGAAAATATTTTCCTACAGAAATGACCCTCTGGAAATGTCTGAGGGGAGGTAGGAAGTGTCCATTTTAGTTACCCATTATGCAATTGTGCCCAACAATAATACTCCCAAAACAATACCTGATGTGTTTTTTTGTATTTCAATAATTGACATAAAGTTACAGTTATAACCTCACTCTTAAAAGAGTAGACAAAATAAGCAAAAATCAAAGCCCTATACAACTTTTTTCCACTGTTAATCGAAATTTTGGTAAGGGCTATAACTAGATACACTGTAAAAGGCCTTTTGAGTGCCAGATAACAAGGACCACCGCAGAGTCATGGGCACAGAAAGGCACTCTTGCTAAAACAGCTCCTCAGGCACAATGAAGATACTTGAACTGCCAACCCACTGGGCCACACTGCCCCTGGCATTCCTCTCACTGTTGGAGTGCTCTGTCTTGAGACCCTTTAGTTTGTCTACAGAGGAATTTCTCTTTTTTAAAAAAATATGTTTTTGCCCTAACCGGTTTGGCTCAGTGGGTAGAGCGTCAGCCTTGGACTGAAGGATCTCAGGTTGATTCCGGTCAAGGGCATGTACCTTGGTTGTGGGCACATCCCTGGTAGTGCAAGAGGCAGCTGATTAATATTTCTAATTCTCCCTCTCCTCTCTGTAAAAAATCAATAAAATATACTTTAAAAATACATGTTTTTATTGATATTAGAGGGAGAGGAAGGAAGAAGGAGAGATTGAAACATTGATGAGAAAGACACATCATCGATCAGCTGCCTCTTGCATGCCCCCCAATGGGGATCGAGCCTGCAACCCAGGAATTGAACTGAAAACCTCTTGGTGCATGAGTCAATACTCAACCACTGAGCAACACTGGCCAGGCCGAGAAATCTCTCTACTGGCCTGTTCTGTAGTATTTTCTCTGAGAACTGGCTTATTTTCTCAGCCCTCACTGTGAGGTGCACCTCCCTCCCTCCCACTCCTATCTCCTAGGATGAGGAAGGGAGAGCTGTTTGACTATCTCACGGAGAAGGTGGCCCTCTCAGAAAAGGAAACCAGGTAATGGCTGAGCCTGCAGCCCCTGGGGTGAGCAGGGAATGGGGTGGGGCAGGGAGAAGCAGAGGAGACTGCCCCTCCCCCAGGTCCATCATGAGATCTCTGCTGGAAGCAGTGAACTTTCTCCACGCCAACAACATTGTGCACCGAGATCTGAAGCCCGAGAATATTCTCCTAGATGACAATATGCAGATCCGACTTTCCGATTTTGGGTTCTCCTGCCACTTGGAACCTGGCGAGAAGCTCCGAGGTGAGGGGACCTGGTGCCCTAAGAGACTTGAGAGGGAAGGAGACCCAGACATGAGTCTGCTTGGCTGGATCTGAGAACTGAGTCCTAGCCACCAAGCAAAGGGGAGTCAGTAAACACTTGCCAAGTACCCTCTGGGTGCAGAGCCTTGTTTGCAGCTCAGAATGTGTTTCCTGACCTGGGGAGGATGGAGACAGGAAAGTGAGCAGGGGCCAGGGGCCGTGCGGGGGAAGCCAGGAGAAAGGAGCACCTGATTTAGCTGGAGGGACCTACAGAGCAGGGGCTCTGAGCTGGGCCTTGGGAGGCTGGGCTTGCCCGGAGGAAGAAGGGAAGAGGGGATAGCAGGACTCAGCTGCGCACTTGGGGTCTAACAGTGTGAGTCGTAGGTGCTATGAGGAACCTGGGACTCTGGGACTCAGGTTCACTCAGTGTTAGTACATTTGTTGTGACAAAATAATTCTGGTGCAAATGGAAAACTAAACGAAGTTCAACTGCAAGACTCCTCAGAACCTTTTTTTAAATGTTTTTTTATTTCAGAGGGGAAGGGAGAGGAAGAGAGAGATAGAAATAGCATTGATGAGAGGGAATCATCGATTGGCTGCCTCCTGCATGTTGGACTGAGCCTGCAACCCAGGCATGTGCCCCTGACTGGAATCGAACCTGGGACCCTTCGGTCCACAGGCTGACGCTCTGTCCACTGAGCCAAACCGATCAGGGCCTCAGAGCTTTGGATATGCTTTCTCTCCTTCAGTGGGCTCTGCACTGAATTTATTAATAGCTAACATCTACTGAGTGCTTAGTGTGAGCTAGGCTCCATGCTGAGTCTTTATATGGCTTATCTCTCTAGATCCTCTCAACATTTTCATTAAAATTTTTAATGTTGAAATGATTGCAGGTGTCCCCCTTTTCCCCCTCAACAGCTCTTTGAGATAGCATTTATGTGTCCATTTTATAGATGTGTTGTGACTTGCCCAAGTTTCTGTGGCTGGGATTTGAACTTGGGCAGTCTGACTCTAACTCATGCTCTTAATCTGTGATTTCACATGTCTTAGAGATGTTGTGCTTTATTTTCCTTTGTGCTTCCGAATATATTTTTCCCCATTCTGGAATCACCTTCACCATTGCCCTCTTTCTTAGCTTTGGTACCAGGTTTCACTTGAATGTTCTAGGTTAGGTTAAATTATTTTAAAAAAAAAAATTTTTTTTTAATTGATTTCAGAGAGGAATGCAAGAGGGAGAGAGAGAAACATCAGTGATAAGAGAGAATCACTGATTGGCTGCCTTCTGCACGCCCCACATTAGGGATCGAGCCTGCAGCCAGGACATGTGCCCTGACCAGGAATCAAACCGTGATCTGACGGTTCACAGGCTGATACTAACCACTGAACAGTGCTGGCCCGGCTAGATCCCTTTCTTTTCTTTTTAAAAAATTTTTTTTATTGATTTCAGAGGAAGGAAAGGGGGAGATAGAAACATCGGCTGCCTCCTGCATGCCCCCTATTGGGGATCGAGCCTGCAACCCAGGCACATTCCCTTGACCGAAATCAAACCTTTGGTCCAAAGGCTGACGCTCTATCCACTGAGCCACACCGGCTAGGGCCTTTCCTTTCTGTTCTTTACTCCCTTCATGGCACCCATCCTTCCTACTCTATTATTTCTCATTAGCACATCTAATTTACCACTGTGTCCAGTGTGGTGCTTGGTACATGGTAGGCAATAAATACTTAGCTTAGGAATAAGTTTCCTAAAGTCATGTTTAGTTTAGGCCTATTAAGCTCTCCTGGAAGTGTGCCATGGAATACAGTTTGGAAATTTCTGGGATGTTAGAATTGGGGCCTGAAGTGGTAGAAAAATAAAGGTTTGGATCAAGTCATGGAGGGCTCTGTGCTATGAGAACAGACTTGATCTTGAGGCCATATTGGGGAGCCAGGGAAGAGTTTTAAATAAGGCACTTACCCAGATGGACTTGAAGAAATCCCATACTCCCACTCCTTCCCCTTGGTTTGAGTGGTGGTTCCACTAACCAGAGTAGAGATTATAGGAAGAGTAGATTTGGGCAGAAAGGAACGCAGAAAAGTTTTGTTTTTCATGAATGTTACGAATGTAAAAATGTGGTAACACGTTGTGTGAGGAACGAGTAAGTTTGGCTAGGGGGTTGGAGGCAAATGATAGTTGGATAGGACCTTGAAGTCAATCTAAAAGTCATGTTTTTCTTGATTTCTCCAAGGCTACCAGGAGCCTGGGTGGATATTTGATTTGAGTTGTTCACCAGGGCCAGGGTCTAGAACTGGGGACTCAGCAGAGTCTGGCAGGAGCAGAATGGGGAACACTTGTTGAGGTCCAGTAGAGGGTTGGTGTTAAGGGCCACGAGGGGGCTGGTGGCATCCCATCAATCTCAGCCCTCTCTCTCCAGAGTTGTGTGGGACTCCAGGATATCTAGCACCAGAGATCCTTAAGTGCTCCATGGATGAAACCCACCCGGGCTATGGCAAGGAGGTCGACCTGTGAGTTTCTGGGTCCCGTCCTCTTCCTGTGTGCATCTGCCCAGCACCCGCTCCTGCCTGACTTCGGTCTCTCTCCCAGCTGGGCCTGTGGGGTCATCTTGTTCACACTCCTGGCTGGCTCACCACCATTCTGGCACCGGCGTCAGATCCTGATGTTACGCATGATCATGGAAGGCCAGTACCGGTTTAACTCACCCGAGTGGGATGACCGTTCCAACACTGTTAAAGACCTGGTGAGCTGGGACCCTGAGGGTGCGAGGCGGGAGGCCCAAGAGCTGTCCCTCATGTTGTGGAGTTCCCCTAGATTTCAAGGCTGCTGCAAGTGGATCCTGAGGAGCGTTTGACAGCTGAGCAGGCTCTACAGCACCCCTTCTTTGAGCGTTGTGAAGGCAGCCAACCCTGGAACCTCACCCCCCGACAGCGGTTCCGGGTAAGCCTAAGAGTGTCGGGTCTTGGCCTATTCCTCTGTCCCCTGTAGCAGTGTTACCCTGGAGCTCACACTCCCCCTCCCCCTCCCCAGGTGGCAGTGTGGACAGTGTTGGCTGCTGGACGAGTGGCCTTAAGCATCCACCATGCACGGCCGCTGACCAAAAGTGCACTGTTGAGGGACCCCTATGCACTGCGGCCAGTGCGGCGCCTCATTGACGGCTGCGCCTTCCGGCTCTACGGGCACTGGGTGAAGAAGGGCGAGCAGCAGAACCGCGCAGCCCTCTTCCAGCACCGGCCGCCTGGGCCTTTTCCCATCATGGGCCCTGAAGAGGAGGGGGACTCAGCTGCCATCACCGAGGATGAGGCCATGCTGGTGCTGGGCTAGCTCCTGAGCCCTGGGGGAAGGCCAGAAAGCAGGACTTTCCATGAGGACTTTTATCATTCCAGCCCCTCTTGGCTCTGGCCCTAGGCCCTAGGCCCACTGCTTGGCGAGGCCATCACTCATCGAACTACGGCAAAGTCCAGGCTGTCCCCACTGGCTAGGGCTTTCAGGTCAGAGCTGAGGTAGAGGGAGCCGCTCAAGGGCGCCATGCCTGGCCTAGTCAGTGCTGCCTGTGCTGTGTATGCAATAAAATCTACACACCAGGGAGCCAGTGCCCTGTCTGATGTCTGGCTTTGACAGGAAAGCCCAGAAGCTGCTCAGGATGGGGGTGGGGGTGTAGATGGGGCCACTCTGGCTGAGGCCTTTATTGGGGAAAACACGGCGGGGGGTCACTTGGTCTTATTCTTGCCTTTGCCTGGAGGTAGTTGGAAGGGCCGCTCTAGTGTGGTCAGCTTGCTGTTGAGCCTTTCCTCGCTGGCCTTGAGCCGCTCCTCCACCAGCTGCTGCAGCAGCTCCAGCTCCTTGTTCAGCTGGGTCTTGATGTAGGCTCGGAGGAGGGCAACCTGGCCTGCAGAGCGGGGAAGGAGAGATGCTGCTTGGGGCTGAAAGATTGCCCCTCACTGGGCAAGCAATTTTCAAGGTGTCCCTGGGGGCTACATAGGTGGAAATGTTGCTGCATTTCAGAAAAGGTTAGCCAGCCTTCTGTGAGAGAGGAGTGGGCAGACTCTGGATTGCTTAAGGTGACCAGATTTTAACATTGGTAAAGCGGGACACCACTGACCGCTTGGCCGCCGAAAACCGTATATTCCCTTCCCGTTCTCCCGCCGTTCCCCAGCTTGTCGTGCATTCTTTCCAAAAATCGGGACTTTTTAAAAACGCCGCGGGACAAACTGTTAACAATTGGGACTGTCCCACCACATCTGGTCACCTTAGGATTGCTACTTAATAGCTTTGTGAACTTAGGCAGGTGAGTTAACCTTTCTGTGCCTTAGGTTTCCTCCTATGTAAAATGTGGATAGTGATAGCACCTAGCATCTAGGATGGAGGAGAATTAAGTGGGTAATGTACATAAAATGTTTAAAATAAGGCTTGCCTGGCCCTGGCCGGTTTGGCTCAGTGGATAGAGCATTGGCTTGTGGACCGAAGGGTCCCCGGTTTGATTCCGGTCAAGAGCATGTACCTTGGTTGTAGGCTCCTCCCTGGCCTGGGCCTTGGTCAGGCTGTATGCAGGAAGCAACCAGTCAGTGTGTTTCTCTTACATCAATATTTCTCTCTGTCTTTCCCTTTCTCTAAAAATCAATAGAAAAAGTGTCCTCGGGTGAGGATTTAAAAAACAATAATAATAAAAAATAAAATAAAATAGGGCTTGCCTGGCACACAGTACTATCAGTTATGTGCTGGCATTATTGTCATCAGTTTTTCTGGAGCTCCTAGCAGCCGTGCTTTTATCTGTCATCTTGGGCTCCTGCATGCTTAGTCATTTAGGGAAAGGACACCATGACTAAAAAAGTCTGAAGTCCTGATGTGGTCCAAGCCCTTCGTCTCCCATTTGCCCCAAATCACAGAGAACCCAAACTCCTCCAGGTCCTCACTCGGCTCTTGCTGTGGCTCAGCCACCGTTTCTGGTTCCGCCTCCTGTAGGGTGGTTGCCTGCTCCTCCACTTCCTCGCCACCTCCTTTCTCTGCAAGCCAGAAGCAGGAAGAGCCTCAGCCGCAGCCGCAGCCCCAGCCGCAGCCGCACCCGCAGCCGCAGCCCCAGCCCTGGCATTCTCCCTCACCTGTCTCATCCTCTGACCAGAGCTTGGGTGGCTGCAGCCCTAAATAAGTCAAAGAGAGATCTAGCCGCACCTGGGAAGACAAAGAGGGCAGCTGAGAGGATGGCGTCTGCACTGAGGGAAAGGGGGAGCTGAGGGGTGGTCTCTCGTAGCCCAGGGCCCAATACCTGGGGAGTAAAGACGTATTTGTAGAGCTTGAAGTGGCGAAAGTAGGTGTTGACCACATAATCAGCCAGGGCCAGCAGCTGTTCCTCCTTGAAAAGGTTGATACTGAAAGGGGGCCGCTGTGGGGATGATTGGAAGTTAGAGGACTGACCACCTCCTGAAGCTCTGGCCTTTTCTCCTAGTGCCCAGCAGTCCAGGAGCAGGGAGAGCCCACTGTGGCCTTCAGAGGAAGATGAGGGTGATGAGTGTGAGAACAGGCGACTGGGCTAGACCTTGTCTGGGAAGGAGCGAAGATCCCATCAGGGGAACTGACCCTGACTCCATGGCAAAAAAGAACACTGGTGAAGTAGCGGTAACATTCCTCCACATTGCCCAAGGGGGTTGCTGGGAGGGAAAACAAGATATTCCAGTGAGTCACCTCTGTGATAATCATTCATTTTACTCAACAGCTTCTTACTGAGCATGAGCTTTAGATGTGGACAGATCTAGGTTTAGATCTAGGTTTAAGTACTGGGTTGTTTCATTAACCCAAATACTGAGTACCCGCTATGACTGTTCTGGGCACTGAACGAGACAGATAAGGTCTTGTCCCTTAAGAGACCGACATGTTAGTGGAAGTTACATACAGTAAACCAAGAAATACATAATTTTAGCTCTTGTTAAACATTCTGAAGAAAACCAGTTCTGGGAATAGCAGGGAGAATGCAAGAGTTATTTTACTGAGGACTGTACATATATTTATGTATATTTCATATACAGGGTGTCCCAAAAATATATACACATTTTGTATAATCATTAATCCCAATGTCTTTTTTCAGATTTAACCCATTGGAATTAATAATTGTTCTGTGTGTATACATTTTTTGCCCGTTCTCCCCCCAGTCCCCTCAATAGAACAGTCAGCATTCCTATAGAGAAGGAACTTAGTTTCACAGGTGAAATAACTCTGTGTGGTAACACTGCTACTAATGACGACAGATTCCGGGTGGTGGCCTCCCTATTTCTACTTCCCATGGTTACTGGTGCCAACCAGCCTCCTCTTTCCTGGGCTCAAACCTTCTGGTCAGCGCCTCCTCTTACCAACACAGGCCTTGTGCAGATCTTGGAGCAGGGCACAAGCCGTGGATGTCTGCTCCAACGAGAATCCCTGCTCGCGGCAGAAGATGAGTGCGTGGGAGAAGAGATCCAGGGTGATGGCATCCCGCAGGCTCTGCTCAGGCCATTCTAGCCCCAACAGGGGGGCCAGCACCCTGGAGAGGGGGAGAGGACAGTGAGAGACAATGGAAGCCTCCCTTCACTACCCCACACTAGTGTGCAGCATGCTTTGGGCCAGCCATGTCTCATGCCTTCCCAGTACACCCTCAGCCTTTCTCATGCTTCTTCCCTTCTCTGCTTCTCCCCCCTCCATACTTCCTCATCTCCTCAGTGTTGGCCGTCTTCTCCAGCCTGTGCATGGAATGGATGTCCAGGTACTTCCTGCCATAGGAAAAGAGGAGAAATGGTGTTGGTGGCCATTATACATTAGTCTCTTGGCAGGACTAGAGCACTAAACTGGGAACCAGGAAACCCGAGTTTGAAGTTTGGCCTTTCCACTAACTTGCTGTGTGACCTTAGTCAAGCCACTTTCCTCTCTGGGCCTCATGTTTTCCATCTGTAAATAACTGATATGGTCTAAATGAACTTGTGTGTGTGAGAGAGAGAGTAATCCTCAGGATATTTCTTACATTGGTTTTTAGAGTGGGAGAGAGAGGGGTAGGGAAAAAAAGAGAAACACTGATATGAGAGACATCAACCAATTGGCTGCCTCCCGCTTGTGCCCTGACTGGGCCAGGGATCGAACCTACAATCCAGGTACATGCCCTTGACCAGGAATGGAACCTGCGAGGTTTTAGTGCATGCCTATGCTCTAACCACTGAACACACTGGCCATGGCCTAAATGAATTATTATTTTCATTATAAAGCCTACGGTTAGGAACGTGTTCTTGTTTCTGCTCTGTCACTCCCTATTGTATGACCTTGGGCAAGTACCCCTGTGGGCCCCAGTGTCCCCATTTGCACAATGCTCCATGACAGCTATGACATTCTATTTACATCCTCAGTCTTTGGCTCCCTTCTTCCCACACTTGCTCTTTGGACTGGAGGCAGGAGAGCCAGCTTCTAGTCATCTTGGGTAATCGCATCTCTGGGCCTCAGTCTCCTCATCTGTAAAATGGGGATGTCCTATCTTTTTTTTCTGACCTGGCTGTTTGACAGGATTGTTGGGGAAGCACTAAGGGAATCACGCAAGACTGAAATGTAACTTTTCCCAAGGCTCTTTACACTCACCACATGCAGATCCGGGGCTGGGGCAGCGGAGGCTGCGGAGAGAAAGCAGATTGGACCAAAGTCCTTGTCCCTGGTCCATGGCAAATCTCCAGCGGACCTGAGAAGTCATTAACTTGCTTTCTCGTCGTAAGGACTATGAACGAACAACGCGGGCGGGCTGGCCTTCAGCAGGCCCGAAGTACTACTATTAATGAGCATATTAACAATCGGGGTCACACATTCGCCTCTTCACCAAGGCAGCCCAGGAGACCCCTTAAAATTAGTAAGCATACCACGGGTGGCGCCCCCTTCTATAACATTCCTGAGCGGACTACTCGTCCTTACCGGGAACAAGTTGGCTGCGGGATCTTCATCCTCTTCCCCCGAGGCCGCGGTGCCGAACTCGGACTGCACACCTGTTCCCATACCCGTGGTTGGTCCATTCACCGAGCTGCGGTCCTTTTTGGTTTCCCGCCGCAGTTCGGAGGGTTGTTCAAGGTCCGACTGCATTCTCGGGCCCTGGAATGGGTTGGACTTCCGATGGGTCATCTCGTCCTTCTTGATTTCCCGCTGCAGTTCGGAGGGTTGTTCAACGTCCGACTGCATTCTCGGGCCCTGGAATGAGCTGGACTTCCGATGGGTCATCTCGTCCTTCTTGATTTCCCGCCGCAGTTCGGAGGGTTGTTCAAGGTCCGACTGCATTCTCGGGCCCGGGAGTGGGCCGGACTTCCGATGGGTCATCTCGTCGCTCCTCCGTGTCCCGGTCACCGCAGGCTCTACCTGGCCTCTGTTCTGGGACAGCCGGTCCTCCTCAGGCACTTCCTGGGTCTGGCCCTCTAGCCGCGCTCCAGCCAATCTTCGCAGCCGGAGGTCTGCTGCAGCCAATCCGCGGGGGGCGTCTCCACCCGCACCGTTGCTAAGGTGGCGCGGGGAAAGGAAGTGAATGTACTCGCCTATTAGAAGAGAATGCGCGTGCGTAATAAATTGCAAAGTGCCCCTCGCTTCTCCAAAGTTGCTAAATAAGAGGCCGGCGGTGTCGTTAGGCTGGGCGTGGGACTGTGGTGTCAGTTACCATAGGAACCGCCTATGGCCAATCACTGAGAAAAAGCGGAGAAGTTCGGGACGAAATCCGAGAGGCGGGACGAAGCGCGACCAATAGGAACAGGAAATGCAGTTCCACCACATCCGGCCTTGCCCTGGCGCCTGCGCTCTGAGCTGGGGAGGCCGGGTGACGTCTGGTGAGTTCCAAGATGGCGGCGCTCGGCTGATCCTGCTGCAGGTGAGGGGCCCGGGCGGTGGGGGCGGGATGCGGCAGGTATGTGCGGGGAAGGGGTGGGGCTGCGGAGCACCGGTCGCGTCCACATCTATGCTCTCCGTCTATTGCAGGTGCCGGGGGTGCCGCCGCCTCCTGCCTGACGTTCCTGGGGAGACCCTGCACCGCTTCTGCCGCCGCGGCCATGTCTGGGCCCGGCAACAAGCGCGCCGCCGGCGACGGGGGCTCGGGGCCCCCGGAGAAGTTGAGCCGCGAAGAGAAGACCACAACCACGCTTATAGAACCCATTCGCCTTGGGGGCATCTCTTCCACGGTTCGTTCCGCCCTTCCAGCTTACAGACTCCCAACTCTGTTCTCCGCCCAAATCGCCCGGAACCTCAATCCCAGTTCCCCACGTATAGCAGGATCCACTTTACAGAACGCTCTGTTGAAAGAAACCGAGAACAAGACGTCTGCTCTCCCTTTTCAGATAGGAAAACAGGCTCCTAGAAGGGTTCGGAAGAGACAGAAGCAGCCCCTCCTCAGCCAGGACGCTCCGTGGGTGTCTGCGCCTCTAAGTCCTATTAGCAGTTAGTGTGGGGGGGCTCCTCTTTCCACCCATTCCCTTTGCCGCCCTCTGTCTCCCTCTGTGATTGATGTCTTGGGTCCTGTTTTCCTTGGCAGGAGGAGATGGACCTGAAGGTTTTGCAGTTCAAGAATAAGAAACTAGCGGAGCGGTTGGAACAGCGACAGGCTTGTGAAGATGAGCTCCGAGAACGCATTGAGAAGCTGGAGAAACGGCAGGCCACCGATGATGCCACGCTCCTCATTGTCAATCGCTACTGGGCCCAGGTGGATGCCCCTCTGCTTTCCAGGACCTGGCCTTGATCCAGTTGCCAACTCGCAGACTCCTCTGCTGGGAAGCAGTGTTATCATGGAAGCACCTGAGGAATTCATAACATTTTTGGTGCTTTCTCCCTTCAGCTGGATGAAACTGTGGAAACCCTTCTCCGCCACCATGAGAACCAGGGGGAGCTGTCTTCAGGGACAGAGGCGCCTGGAACCCAGGAGGGGCCGACCCGTGATGAGACCCCTCTCACAGAGCCAGGGACATCAGAACTGAGGGGTAGGGCCAGAGCCCGAGGACCTGGGGAGCTGAAGTCTGTTCTGGGAGAGGTCCTGGAGAGGAAGGCACTTTGATATTAGGCTCCTGGAGTCCCTGCTCCCCTCCCACACTTGCACATAAAGTTGATCTCCTGTTTGGGCAGCGTAGTACCATGAATGGGTAAAAATACAGGCTTTGGAATCTGAGTGACTTGGTTCATAGTGCATTTTATGTTCTGACATTCATTTAGTTAAAAGTGTTAATATTGAGTGTTGACTATGTATCTGGCACTGATCTAGACTTGCAGGAGATAAGCAAAAAGAAATACTGCCCCTGCCATCAGAGAGGAAGTGATTGTAAATCCTAAGTTAAAAGTATAGGGGCCCCGGAACGGGAATTTAGTGTGTGTGCGCTTGTGTGTGGTTCTATTTTATTTTATATATTGATTTCAGGGAGAGAGAGAACATCATAGATTTGTTGTTCCCCTTTTTTATGTATTCATTGGTTGATTCTTGTATGTGCTCTGATCAGGGATCGAACCCACAATCTTGATGCTCTAACCAACCAGGTGACCCAGCCAGGGCCTGGTGTGGGTTCTAATTTAGTTTGAGAAGGCTTCCCTGCAGGAGTAATTGGGAGCGTTGTGGCCGTGGAGAAATTGCCTCTGGAATCTCTGTTGTTTTAATTTCAAGATGGGGACAACAATGCACTATAGGTGTCGGTTGTGTTGATTCAGTGAGCCAAAGAGTGTTAAATGGCTTAGTCTGGAACTTGGTTCAGAGTTGCAACTGCTGCTCTTGTCCTCATTAGTGTCTCCATCCCTTCTAGAGACCCTGCCCATGCAGCTGCGGCCCCCACTCAGTGAGCCAGCCTTGGCTTTTGTGGTGGCACTGGGTGCCAGCAGTAATGAGGAGGTGGAGCTGCAGCTCCAGGGCCGAATGGAGTTCTCCAAGGCAGCTGTGTCCCGTGTCGTGGAGGCCTCAGACCGCCTGCAGCGCCAGGTGGAGGAACTCTGCCAGCGAGTATACAGTGGAGGTCAGTGCTTTGTGTTCCCGCCCTAGAGATATCCATACCAGTTGCATCTTTATGCTGTCCCTTTCTCAATGCCTCTGGCCCAGAGGCAGCCAGAATTTCCCAAGGAATAAGTCAGTCATGTTCTCAGGGAAGAGTTAGGCTGTAGATGAGGGCTCCACCTTTGATTTCTGGAGTTGAACTCTAAAGAGATCAAGAAGAGGAGTTGTTGATTCTAGTGGGGCCAACCCCTTTTGGCAGGATGTCCTTTTTGGAGCACTTCGCACAAATCTTGCTGGCAGTTGCTGATCCACAAGTCTTAGTTCTGTCACTCTAGCCTGGGCATTGTGGGCAGATGGCTCTCCTCTCTGAGCTGGTCTCCTCCTCTGTGCAGTGGGGGTAAAGACTCCTAGCTTTGTCATGGTGGATCACACTGGGCACATACCAAACCCCAGAATGAGTTAGCACTTTTCCCCATTGCCCTGGACTTGAGTCTGACCCGAGCCCTGACTTCCCAGGGGATAGTGACCCCCCTGGTGAGGCGGCTCGGGCACGCACCCGGGAGCTGGGCCGTGAGAACCGGCGACTTCAGGACTTGGCCACCCAGCTGCAGGAGAAGCACCACCGGATCTCACTGGAGGTGGGCGTTGCATTGTGGGGAGTGGGATTAGACCCGGGGCAGGGTTAGGGTTAGTGGACCCCCAAGGATCTTAGGAACCAGGTCTCCTCACTTAAGCATCTTCATTGTTCTCAGTATTCTGAGCTCCAGGATAAAGTGACATCAGCAGAGACCAAAGTGCTAGAGATGGAGACGACAGTAGAGGACCTGCAGTGGGACATTGAGAAGCTGCGCAAGCGGGAGCAAAAGCTCAACAAGCACCTGGCGGAGGCCTTGGAGCAGGTGGGGCTGGGGCGCCGTGTCAGATGGACCCAGGGCGGGGTACCTAGGGCCCTCGGTTCTCTCCTCACACTCATCTCTCCGTCCGTCTGTCTGTCTCTCCTCTCCACAGCTCAACTCTGGCTACTATGTGTCTGGGAGTTCCTCGGGCTTCCAGGGGGGCCAGATCACACTCAGCATGCAGAAGGTGAGCAGGTGTCATGCTTCCCGGTCCCTCCCATAGTCTTTCCTCTACCCTTGACTTTCCCCACGGAACTGTGGTGTCTGAGGTCCTTCCCTGTCACTCACCTGCTCTTTGTTGTATTCACGCACAAATGTGTTCAGTGAGAAATTGCTAAGCTAAGTGCTAAGCACTGTGCTAGGGACAAGCATGTTGGAGAACAAAATAGGCCAAAACCAAAGCTTTCAGGGAGCTTAAGCTCTAGTCGGGAGAACCGACAAGAAGTAAGTAAAATGTGCATCAGCTGGTTAGAAGCACCACAAGGGGAAGGTGTGGACAGTGGATAAGTGAGGTGCTGGGGGCGGTGGGCATTAGGTGGAGCCTTGCTGGGACAGTGCATTTGGTCACTGCCATTCCTTGTCCTACCTTTGCTCTCTCACCTCTTGGTGCTGTGGGCATCACGTGCCCTGGGTCCCGTTCCTTCAGCTTAGTCTTCAGGGCTGCCAGGAGGACTTCTCCTAGCATTCAGCATGCAGTATTGAGCTTTCTTCCCTTGCCTGGGAACTCTTAGGAAAGTGCTTAGGTCTAGCTTTGTCCCAGGGGCTCTGAATACGTCATTGCTCACATAGGAGGGCTTGAATGGGGCTGATGTGAAGAAAGCATGCTTCCTGGCCTGGCCTTGACTCCCACAGCCTTTCCCATTCCACAGTTTGAGATGCTGAATGCGGAGTTAGAGGAAAACCAGGAATTGGCCAATAGCCGCATGGCAGAACTGGAGAAGCTACAGGCCGAACTTCAGGGGGCTGTGCGGACCAATGAGCGCCTCAAGGTGGGCTGTTTGGGGCTGGGAGGGCCTAAGACTGCAAGGTGGGGGCTGAGTCCTTCCGCTGATCACTTCCGGGCATCCCTACCTTCAGGTGGCCTTATGTAGCCTTCCTGAAGAGGTGGTACGGGAGACGGGGGAGTATCGCATGCTGCAGGCCCAGTTCTCACTGCTTTACAATGAGTCTCTGCAAGTGAAGACCCAGCTGGATGAAGCCCGGGGGCTGCTGCTGGCCACCAAGAACTCCCACCTGAGACACATTGAACACATGGAGGTATGGCCCTAGAACGGGTCGGGGCTGCGGATAAGTGCCGGACCCTCAGGGTTAAGGCATTCCTGGGTTAAGTCTCTTGGGAATAAATCCTCCTTAAGCCACTGAGGCCTAAGGTAGGAGGGCTTGCCAGAGAGCAAAGGGATTGTGTGGGTCCTTAATGCCTCAACCCACAGAGCGATGAGTTGGGGCTGCAAAAGAAGCTGCGCACAGAGGTTATCCAGCTGGAGGACACACTGGCCCAGGTACGCAAGGAGTACGAGATGCTGCGCATCGAGTTTGAACAGAACCTGGCGGCCAACGAGCAGGCGGGTATGTGGTGAAGACAGGGTGGAGGTGGGCCTTACCTGGGATGCCTGGGCCCTGGTGAGGGGCTGCTGCTCATCCAGATGCAAGAGGTTTCCCCTTCCTGTCACAGAGCCTCACCTCCCTGTGGAGAACAGGTACCACCCCACCTGGCTCAAAGGCACAGGAAGAGTTGTGACCGGCTGAGGTGGTTGATGGTGGCTTAGAACATGAGCTGCCGGTCCCGCCTGCAGTTCTCTGGCCTTCCGGCGTCTCTCTCGGATAGTTCGTTTATTTTGGGGAGAGTTATTTCATAGCCCCGATGGGCCAGGCTCTGTGCTAGGCTTTGGGGTTATACCCGTGAACAAAACAGCAAAGAATCCCTGTGGGTGTGGAGCGCTGTTAAAATGGGGGAGGCAGGGACAGAGAAGGAAATACAGAATACGTATCTCAGGTAATGACAGACACGCCAAGGAAAATAAAGCATGGACTGAAGGCAGGACATGTTAGGAGAAAGAGCGTTGCAGTTTGGGATGGGGAGGCCTGAGAAATGCATTACTGAGAAGGTGACGTTTAAAAATCCAGAAGTAGATTAACTCACTTTTGTGAATTTATTGTTATGTGTTCTTTTGAAGAAAATTTGAAAGTATTTAAAAA
>PVJC01012955.1:0-38795 GCA_004026665.1 Murina feae
TGCAGGGGAGGGCAAGAGTCTGAGAGATCAACATAGAGGGGGTGCCTGCTCCAAGCCTCCACGGTGTGCCTGGGGGCAGGCCCCCGGCAGGTAGACACACACAGGAGGACTGCTCCGAGCCTCAGATGCAGCTGGGGGCAGGTCCCCAGTGGCCACACACACACACACACACACACACACACACAAAAGGCGCCTGGCATACTGGGGCCATCGTAGGACATCCACTGAGGGGTCCCAGACTGTGAGAGGGCACAGGCCAGGCTGAGAGACTCCCTCCACCCTGAGTGCACAAATTTTTGTGCACCGGGCCCCTAGTATAAATATAAGAGACCAGCAAGAGTATTTATACCAATAAAATGTCAGACTGTTCCTTTTTTTTGACTTGAAAAATTTCTCCAGTTTGGAAAGATGAGAGTTTTAGTTATTTACTTATTTCTGTCATATGTTTCATTTCAATTCTCTTGACTATTATTCAGAATGTTTATGTTTGGTTTACTGACTTACTTTAAAGGCTGTTTATTTTTTAAGGTGAACTAAAATAGAGTCCAACTGAAGCACTTGTTAGATTTTGTATTAGGTTTATAGTTCTTTTCTAAGAATTTATACCATGATTACCACAATATTTCTAAAATATAAATGATGTATGAGGTGCTAAATTGAGCAAATTAAAATATAACTTACATGTTCTGTTCTCAAAATGTCCTAACTTGTACCAATTTGTAAAATTTAAATAATGGATGTTAAAACAATCCCTACACTTCACAAAATGATACTAGTGAATATTCATTTTGAGATTTAAAAGCACTTCAGTGACATATTAACGCTCCTTTTTATCCTTATTAAAAAAACACACCTTTTATTGAAATCATAAGCAACTTGATGGCCACAGGGAAGACTGAGATACCTAAAATGTCCTAAGTGGAAGATCACCTACCCACACTTGTTTTCTTTTTTCTTTTAATGCTTGTGTTGGGTATTTACATTTTTTGTTTGTCTTTCAATTTGGGGTGTACTTCATGGCATGTACACACATATGTGTATGTGATACATTCAAAAGCATTTTTATGACTCCAGGAGAGGAGCTTGAGTGTTATTTTTTTCCTCCTTTGTTTGAAGAGGTGATTAGGAAAATGACCTTCTGGCTGTTATAATGGGAAAAGATCAGAAACTATTATCGTTACAACAAATAACAACCACCTTCCCTTAAATTGCTTCCCTTAAAGCAATTAGAGAAAACTAAATATTTTATAAGCTCAATAAAACAGTTTGGTTTTGGATATGGACACTAAGAAACTTTCTGAGATAATTCTACTTTCACTTAAGTAACATTATAGGTGACATATTTATATTTTATAACTTTATTTTCATTCCAGGCCACAGACAATTAAAAGACCTTTAAATCCTTTGGCTTCCAGTCAAGGTGAGTTATTTAATTGCGCTGTTATGTTCATCAGCCAGTGATCTTTGGTTAGAGGAGGGGGAAGGCCTGAAAAGGGTTGGCAAGAGCATTTGAGGTGATATGCAAGTATTCCCTTTTTCCATAGAAGTTTACCTTATTCTTGCAGAGAAATTGGTGTTTGACACACACTTCAGGAAGGAGTATATTTGTAATGAAGTTCCTGGGATTAGACTCTCATAGTATGAAGACCAAGTTATATATTTATCCTATGCATTTTCACATAACGTGTGCTCAGTTTTTCTATTTTTACTCATTTTCTAGTTAAATGAATGTCCAAAACCTTCTGCCTCAAATCTTTCCCAACTCTTGAAATTATTGGGAGTCTGATTCCAAATCACAGGTCTTTGTAGCTCATTAACGTTTTTCATTTTCTACTTACACTCACGATCTGGCCCATAAGCTTCCTTTTCCACAAAGCTTTCCCTGATCCTCCAAATTGGAAGTGATCTCTCCTCAGGAAGTGGTCTTATGCCATGTCTTATTTCTCTTACAGCCCTGTCCACTGTTTATCATTATTTGACTACTATTTACATATCTGTTTATCTACACTGTACTTTGGACACATTTGTTGGTTTCATCTGTTCATCTAGAGCCTAGCACATCATAGAGTTTGTTAGATAATTGATGGATGAAAAGTGTCCTCATTTAATGGTCTTGTTCCTTCAACAAATGATTATCCACCATGTACTATGGGCTAGGCACTGTGTAGGTGCAGAAGGGATGTGAAACTGAAATTGACAAACCCTTCTCCAGTCTATGATAAGCAGTTATAATATCTATACCTATCCTCTGAATATGTGCTTACCGAGGAAATCTTTGATGTGCTTTTAGCAAATGTATGAGGTTATTGTTTTTAAATTTATTTGAAAAGCTGCTGATCTCATATAGTCCATAAACATAAATTTCCTCCTCGAAAGCAATGGGTGGCATCATCCCCTAAATGCTGGCAGATTAGTCTTTCTTAGATTAGAAATGGAAGAACAACTTTAAACAAGGCTTTTGAGTTTATGGAATTACATAAGGTAACTCAGAGAAAGGTACCGATTTAATATCAGATGAAATGCAAATTCCTAGATAAGAGGTGATCTTCAGTATGAACTCACATTATGGTCTGATAAATAAATTAGCCACCTTCTTTTATCTTAAAGATACATGGGAACAATTTAAATGTTTATAATTTCGGAAGTGGTTAAATGATTTATGGTATATTCACATAGCCATTATAAATGTTGATGAAATTCGTATTCATTTTCGTCAATTGTGATCAATAGCACATTGAGAAAAAAGAGGTATTGAAACATTACAGAAATAGGTATAATACATTTTTGTAAAAATACAATAGCTACATATCTATACACAAAGAAAAAGGACACTTACCAAGATGTAAATGGTATTTATCTTTGGGCAGAGGGAGTTTTGGATGATATTTTTTATTTTGTTTGTGCTCGCTTTTTAAAAACACATATTTGCAATGAGCATATGTTACTTAATAATCAAACAGTGATAGCTTTGGATGAAAGTGGGCAAATGAAGATAATTTTTCCATAGTAAATGAGCAGCTGCATACAAACTGCTGAATTGTGCATAATGTGAGTCTTACAAATAGTCTCTAAAAATATTCCTGAATAGAGTAAAATTTGATAATGTCAGTCTGGAGGTTTCAGATCTGTAGCAGAAGCCACGTTATTGCTTTAGGATAAATAAATGTGGAGAAAGCCTCTGCCAGCCAAATAACTGTAAGTCCTTAAAGTATCCACGAGTGCTCTCAGATGACAGGTTGGGTTTTCCTCTCCTGTTGGCCCATATTAAATCTTGTATGAGCTGCAACTACTCTTTGCTGGGGCTGTTGGAGATGATGCACTTAGTCTAACCTGGCATCATTCCCATCAGCCATAAGAGTTGCAGCCAGGAGTAGCTCATGGATTCTGCTTATGTAGATAAACTGATGGGCTAAAACTAACCCTTATTAAAAGTCTTATTTTTATAGAAGTATAGTATTTTAAAAGGGGCACCTGGAAGGAGTTTTTAATAATAAACACTTTTGTTTTGTTTTTCAGGGAAAAGTGAAGGTAAGTAGACTCTCTTTATCATACATATATGAATTTTCTTATAGATTCAGATGTTTATTTGGCAAACTCTTTTTTCTTTTCACTTCTGAGACTCAGAAGAGGTTAATTTTTATTTCTTTATTTAAGGTTCTTGAGGTGAAAGCACAGGTTAAGGGAAAATGACTGTGTCTGGGATCAGGCAGTAGGGGCAGCAGGCATCAGCCTCTGATAATTCACTCCTATGTGTTCCACTGCCCATGGAAGCTCGACAGGGAAACCCCTGTTACTGGTTGAACTCGGGGATCTGCTAAGACTCATACAGGAAGGTTCCAGGCATACTCAGAGTGTCGATTTACTGGTGTCGAAGGTTTATGCTGACTCTTGGGTGTAGGTATCATTGCCGACTCTAATTCTCATGCTAAAATTTTTGACCTATTGTAGCTTTACTCTGTCTTTTTCAGAATCCTTTTGTTTTATGAGTGAGATCAAAATGATTTTTGTTATTAAGGCCACGTGTTTAACAGTATGAAGTAAGCTGTACTTAGCTTTAGTCCATCTAGACAAAATTGCTAAATGTGACGTATCACTTCCCTCTCCCTTAGAAGTTTATGAACTTTATTTTATGAATTGCTTTTGAATTATGTCTAAAAAAGTAATACTGAAGTCTTACAACATTGCTATTTTATTATTGTACGTTAGAAATAATGGTAGTAGCTACATAAAATACTGAATCAGGCCCAGCCAGTGTGGCTCAATGGGTTGAGCATCAACCCATGAACTAGGAGGTCATGGTTCAATTCCTGATCAGGGTACATGACTGGGTTGCAGGCTCATTCCCCAATAGGAGGCATTGAGGATGCAGCTGATCCATGATTCTGTCTCATCATTGATGTTTCTATCTCTCCCTCTTCCTTCCTTTCTCTAAAATCAATAAAAAACAAAAATAAAAAATAATACTGAATCAGACTGTACTATTTGGAAGAGAAATTTCTTTAGCAGTGATATTATTTTTCCAAGGAGCCTCATATTTTGTTACTGTTAGTGGTGAACCTATAGTTTTGTTTTGAGTAACTTTATTCTGCCTTGGGTATTCCTAGTTCTATGCTGTATTCCAGCTATACCAGGAAAGACTACTTTGTTGTTTTTCCCCCCCAATATTATTTGAAGATGTCAACCTGCTTCTCATCAGAGAAAAGATTGTTAATCTCTGGAGACTCTTTTTAGAGAAACTATATTTTTTATGACTGTTTATATGTATTCATTTTGGTCAGATATGAAAAGGTTACCTCTGAAAGCTGTCAGATTAGGTGACTATCTAACTGGATTACAGTCAGGTCAAACTGAGAATAACTATATCAGAATTATAAAACGGAACTGAAGATTTCATCAGAAGGCTAGGTCCCAAACAATATTATACTCCTGGTCCTCCCTGTTCCATTCACAGTCCAAAATTTGAAAAAACAAAAACAAAAAACAAAACAAAACTAAAGGTTTTTATAGGGAAATACATCACTTGTAATCCCACAACTCCAAAATCACTGATAATGATAATGGCTAAGACCACATGCAATATTCTTCTAAGAAATTTATAAATATGATTTCATTTAACCCTTTCAACAACCTTAGAGGTATTTAAAAATATATATGTATTTTTATTGATTTCAGAGAGGAAGGGAGAGGGAGATAGAAACATCATTGATGAGAAAGATTCATTGATTGGCTGCCTCCTGCATGCCCCCAGTAGGGAATCAAGCCTGCAACCTGGGCATATGCATATGCCCTGACCGGGAAATGAACCATGACCTCCTGGTTCTTAAGTTGATATTCAACCACTGAGCCAAGTCGGCTGGGCTAGGAGGTATTATTTTTACTTCCATTTTATAGATAAGGAAATGAGTCCCAGAGCCATTTAGCAGCTCAGCTAAAATCATATGACTTGTGAGTAGCAGAATTTGGATTCCAAGCAGGCAGTTTGGCTCCAGGTTCCATGCTCTTAGTTTCTATCTCATACTGCTTCTCTGTTAACATTTTGATAATAATGATTATTTATATATGTATACTTTAATAATAGATGTATTATAGTTTTATATATAATTATTCCCATGCCTACTTGCTTCCTTAACCTATGTCTTAGTCAGCTCTGGCTGCTCTGACAAAACACCACAGACTGGGTGGCTTAAACCAATGACATTTATTTTCTCACATTTCTGGAGGCTATGAAGTCCTAGATGAAGGTGCCAGGAGATTTGGTGTCTGAGATTTGGTGTCTCTCTTCCTGCAGATAGCCAGCCTTCTTGCTGTATTCTCACATGTCCGAGAGAGAAAGAGTTTGGGTCTCTTCCTCTTTTTATAAAGACTCTAATTCCACCATGGGGACCCCACCCTCATGACCTCAACTAACCCAATTACCTCCCAAAGGCCCCACCTTCGAATGCCATCATGGGGGCTTCAACATAACTTTGGGGGGTATGCAAACATTTCTCTCTCACCACCTACATTTCTGGAAATGGCTTTACTGGATCAAAGGATATGGCATTTTAGGCTCTTGATACATAGGACGAGATTGCATTTTGTCGTAGAAAGGATGTGCTAATTTACACCCCTTCCAATCACCGTGCCAGCTGATTTTACCCCCTCCTTTGTCAGCATTAAGTATTATATTTTTATCTTTACTGTTAATAGTGGTATCTCTATAGTTTTAATTTGTTTTTTATTACTTGGTACTTATGAGACTGAGCCACTTTTATCTATTTCCATTTATATTTATTCATTGTGAATTCTCTGTTCATATTATTTGCTGATCTGTAATGGGCACTTTAGCATTTTTATTCAATCGATGAGCTTTTTATATTTTTAGGATATTATCCCTTTGTTGAATTTGAAGCATCCATTTTATACACTTTGTTGTTTGCATTTTGTTTTTATTTGTGAAGTTCTCCAATAGACATTTTAAGTTTTCAAATAGTCTGATTTATTGCTTATTCTTTTTGTCATTTCTTCTATTACTTTTATGCTTGCTTGATTCATTTTTAATATTACTATAAGCAACTTCAGTCAAAGAACAATATAGTACAATGTTTGTTACATCTAGCAAATGCATACTTAGAATCTTTACATGGTTATAATTATTTCTTATGTCCTTTAATATATTATTTTAGGTAAATATTTTCATGTTACACATTCTTGTCATTTTATTTATTTAAAATAAGTTTTTTATTTTTTATATAAAATATGCATTTATTTATTTATTTATTTATTTATTTATTTATTTATTTATTATTTTAGACAGAGAAGAAGGGAGAGGGAAACATCAATCGATCGCTTCCAGTACATACCCCACCTGGGGACCATTATTTCATTTTAATACTTTTATATTATTCTACCATGTTAACTAGTTATATAGTATTCTGTCTTGTTAAATTAGGCATCATTGTTCATTTTTATTATTTCAGGTTTTTTTAAAAATATATTTTTATTGATTTTTTTACAGAGAGGAAGGGAGAGGGATACAGTTAGAAACATCGATCAGCTGCCTCCTGCACACCTCCGTCTGGGGATGTGCCCACAACCAAGGTACATGCCCTTGACCGGAATCGAACCTGGGACCCTTCAGTCCACAGGCTGATGCTCTTTATCTACTGAGCCAAACCGGCTAGGGCTATTTCAGGTTTTAATATATATAGCACAATCATCTTTCTAAAAATTATAACCCTCTCCATTTTGAGTTATTTCTTTTTTTAAAAAATATATTTTTATTGCAGAGTGGAAGGGAGAGAGAGAGATAGAAACATCAATGATGCGAGAGTCACTGATTGGCTGCCTCCTGCGTGGCCCACACTTGGATCCGGGCATGTCCCTGACCAGGAATCGAACCTTGACCTCCGGGTTCATAGGACAACGCTCAATCACTGTGCCACACCATCTGGGCATTGAGTTATTTCTTTAGAACATGATTCTAAAAGCAGAATTACTAGGTGTAATATATTAACAGTGATCTTATTAGGTCATAGAATGTAAGTAATGTTTAGTTTCTGTAACTTTTCTTTGATTTGCTCTTTTGAAATGTTGAATGATATATAAAACCCTGAGTTATAAACATTTCCAATTCTACTTTATAATTTTTATTTACTTTTCAAATTAAAAAAACAACCTATAACTAGTTCTTAGTTTTCATAGCATGAACTGTTATCAAAGCTAAGTATTTTTCCATGTATTGACGTACCATTTAAATTCTGCTTTTACTCTCTGTAAAACACCTTGTCGAGAAAGTTATTAGATTGAGCTACTTAATGCTAAAGGCTTCCAGAGACTGAGCAGGAGAGTGATACTTCACTGAACCCATACTAAGTCATCTCCCCTTCCTTTGGAGAAATTGCAAATAAAATTTAGACCTTTTGTCAAACAATCTTTAAATCTCTGTTTGGCACACATTTGCTATATTTTTAAACTTTTGAAAAACTCACCTTTTGGCATTTTTGTAATCTTGTGACTTTTCTTTCAATTTCAGAGAATACTTTTTACAACTGGCTAGAAGGTAATTGAAAACTTTTCAAGAAATTTAAATGATTTTCCCCCTCATTTTTAAAAAGACACATGAAGTTAATGTCACAACCTTACAGGTTTCACATATGAAATGTCTATTTCCAAATTCCTTAGGTCTCTGTGTAGAAAAAAGAGCCTTCTACAGACTGATCTCGGGCCTGCACGCAAGCATTAATGTGCACCTGTGTGCACGGTATCTTCTACAAGGTATGCGAGGCTCACGTTCATCTCCTTTACCACACTTTTTTCCAGGTGTTCTTAACATTTTCTTGGTATTTACCTGAATGGAACACTATTAACCTTACCGAGTATTAGGCAGGAAAAGTTTATTCTTAAATGGTAGTCATCAGGAATATAGGAACTAGAGTTACTATAAGGAAAAGTTCAGCATTATCTTAGCTCCTCACCTTCTTTTAAGAAGCTACTCAAAACTTCACACATCTCCCTGGAATTGTTCTTCTGTTGTGGGAGCTGAAACGGCACAGTTTGTTATTTAGATATTACTGTATCAAAACTCCTTTATCTGTGTGCCAGCATCAAGCCTGAAGTTAATGGGTAAAAGCATTCTCTGTTGTTCTCTAGCCTTTAAGCATGCTCTTCAAAATGAGGCCATGGCTGATTTTTATCAGTAACATATTTCTTCTGGAACTAAAGTAATTTTTACATTTTAAATAAACTGTAGTAACCTGAAGGCTTCAAACTCATCCGTAATACCAGATAGTGATTTTTAGTTGTGTATTTTGGTTTTATGAATATATTTATATTCAGAAACTTGATTTTTATTGAACCTGGTTTCTCAGTAAAACACTTATTTTCCTTTTATGCATGGGTTCTAGAAGATAAAATATTAACATAGAACTATTAAAAGCTAAGTTATTAAAAGTTTTCATGGTTACATTATATATTTTAATATATAAAATTAAATTAATTTCTGTAGCTATAAACAACTAATGTAATTTTATCTACTTACACCTACTTAACTTTAAAATTAAATTTTTAATATTTAATTCTTCTGTCTTCTTAGATACCTGGTTAGAACAGATATGGGGACACAACGTAACAGAATTTCAGCAGCGGTTTGATGGAATTTTGACTGAGAGAGAAGGTCCAAGAAGACTTAAGAATTTGTATTTTATCTACTTAATAGAATTAAGGGCTTTATCTAAAGTGGTACCATTCTTTGAGCGCCCAGATTTTCAACTCTTCACTGGGAATAAAGTTCAGGATGCAGATAACAAAATGTTACTTCTGGAAATACTTCATGAAATCAAGTAAATGATATATTTATACTTATATGCATATATTTTAAAATATATTTTTATTGCTTTTAGAGAGAAAGGGAGGAGAGAAAGATAGAAATATCAATGAAGAGAGAGAATCATTGATTGGCTGCCTCCTGCACGCCCCCCACTAGGGATCGAGGATGCAACCTGGGCATGTGCCCTGACAGGGAATCAAACCATGACCTCCTGGTTTATAGGTTGATGTTCAACTGCTGAAGTATGCCGGCCAGGATACACATATATTAATAGAAGAGTGACAAGTGGTATCCAAAATTAAATTCTTAAATATGCAATATAGAGAAAAAATAATTAACAGCAAATTTTGCTCATAGGTCTTTATAATTTATTTATGTTTTTGTTTTAACCTGGGTACTAAAAAGCATATATTTTTAATTTTAAGAGTTATTCTAGTACTTAGATACCTGCATTACTTTCACATTTAATTGAATAGGTCGGATTTAGGGCCAAACTTCAAGTATATTTTGCAGTTAGCTTTTAAATTCAAGGGTAAGAATTTGCTTGGGGGCATCAGAGTGTTCCTTTTACTCTATTTTCTACTCTATTTTAATTATATGATACATCAACTAGCAAAATATTATTTTAGCAGACCTTTTAATACTTTCTAAAATATAAAAATGAATATTCTCTGTTTTAAAATGCAGGTCATTTCCTTTGCATTTTGATGAGAATTCGTTTTTTGCTGGGGATAAAAAAGAAGCAAACAAACTAAAGGTAATTATTTTATACTTTAACTTAATATTTTTGATAATATATTTTATTGATTTTTTACAGAGAGGAAGGGAGAGAGATAGAGAATTAGAAACATTGATGAGAGAGAAACATCAATCAGCTGCCTCCTGCACACCTCCCACTGGGGATGTGCCCGCAACCAAGGCACATGCCCTTGACCGGAATCAAACCTGGAACCCTTCAGTCTGCAGGCTGACGCTCTATCCACTGAGCTAAACCGGTCAGGGCTGCCTTGCTTTTTAATAGAGTTATAACCTCAGGCAAGACCATCTTTGTGTCTATTTGCATCAAAATATGACAAATATAAAATAGTACTAGGAAGATTTATAAAATGCTTACTATGTGGAAGGCATGATTTTTGTCATTAAAGGGAGAGACAGTTCCTATCCCCAGGGGATTTCTAGCCCATTTGGGGACTCAGGTAAAATTATACTATGGTTCTTTGTCACAAAGGTATGTGTAAGTAAAGGTGGGTGGCCTTCAGGAACATTGAGCTGATTTCATCAGAATATTTTTAACAGTCTTCCTCTGTTTCTTGTTCTTTGTTTCTTACTGTAAGGAAAGAACCTGATTTTATGCCATTTGCAAGCAAAATATTTTTTGCAGTCAGTTTTGTGCTGTTAGATAACAGTTATTTTTGATCTCCTATCTACCTCCTACTTAAAAAATTCTTGCTAGAAATATATACCTCACTGCTTATATAACCTCCCAAACAGCTTCCAGGAACTTAGAAATGAGGGGGAAGATGCTGTAATAAGATTTTTTCCCCCCATACTAGTTTCAGTATCTTTCTTATTTTTAGGATACTTGCTGGTTTATTGTAGAGTTTTTCAGCATTCACTCTTTTAGATAGCACAGATTAGAAATATTTCTCACAATGTTTTAATTTTATCAAGTTTGATGTCCTGTGGCATTTAACAGATAATTTTTCTAAATCCTTTTACAAGAAAGGAGTAAAAAAAAAACACACAGAAGAAAACTTGTTAATATTGGAAATTTACTTTCTTAAAATAGTAGTTTATGGTGAATATCATGGATTTGAACAGTAACACAAGTTCATTTAAAAATCTTATCTTTTCTCCTTTATGTTCCATCAGTAGTTGGTTAGAAATAGAAGATTTGAATGAGAGGGTGTTGTTTAGTGTTCAGTTCAAGCTAGAATATGATTTTACTTGAAGCCTTAACAACATTCGAGAATTGGATGAGAATTGTTTTTTGGTCAGTTGGTTTTATGGAATATAAGCCACAGTATATAACCACAGCATCTTTGATTATTCTATCCCCTGGTTATACTTTTAATTGTTGATCTAAAATTGGACACAAACAAGGGGAATTTGTAAGTGACTTAGGTTCTGGTTATTTTTTAAATCGTAAGTTTTTCTCATCTGAGACTTGGGAATATATGCAGGATATTGAACATTGATTGCTATTTGCGGAAATCTCAAGGATTTTCTCTTGTTCTGAGTTAGTTAATTTTTGGCTTATTAATTTGGTTCTAGCATATTAAATTCACTTAAGCGCTCGTGCTTGGTTCTAATTTTGCAGTGTTAGAAGCTTACCCTCTCTGTATGTGCCATACGAAGATTTACTTAAGAGCTGCCTTACATTCAAGTATTTGAATTAACATGGATTCAAATACCAAATTTACAGTGTCTACAAAAGCAAGCACAATCTTTTATAACAAAGGTTTCCATCCTTTGCAAGTATGAAAGTCAAAAACTTTCAAGGCCTTTACTCACTTTAAATTAGTAATATTTAAAGTAAAAGTTGTGCACTTGGAAATTTATAGTGCATAATAGCGAGCTATTTATTCAGTTTCTATACAATGCTGGTCTACAAATGGATTTTGTAGGCCCTTATAACAACTATTAAGTCTCCCAGAGGTCAACACCTCATAGGATGGGCACATCTACTTCAGAGTAATTTTACTGCTCTTTTATTAGTGTTAAAAGTATGATTTTCCTGTAATTCAAAGCTGAAACATAAGTTTAAAGAAAACCTCATATCAAATCACCAAAACCTTAAGAGTAATATGAGTAATATTACTGGGTAAATATTTTTAAAAAGTAGATTTTAAATTAGGATTCTGAGCTCAGCCCAAAAGATACAGAAACACAAGATATAAAGTATTGCTAACATATGGTAAACAATAGTAATAATGTGGACTTTGTATGAACACAAAAATTTGTATTAAAAAAAGATACAAGCTCTGGGATCCTATTAAAGATCTTTTCAATGTTACAGCTGTTTCATAGAGTCTCAAGCTGAATGAAACATCTGGGGAAAGACTGAATTCAGTCAATTAGAGTGAATTGAGGTCTGCTTTGAATAGTGGGTTCCAATCTTTACTGATTTATTCCCATTTTCAAATCTTTGGTTCTTGTTCTCTTCTGGTTGAGCACAGTGTGTGGTTATTAAAAAAAAGAGAAGAACACTATATGCTCCCCAAAGCATAGGTCAGTTGGTACACTGGCTGTTTCATCTGAAATGTCTGTCAGGTTTCCTGCTCACAGTGTTGTAAGCTGACTCTAGTATCAGTCCAGGATAGAGGGAGTCACGTGGAGGATCAATGGATAATTCTTACCTTTGGAGTCAATGACGGTGTGTTCTTGGCTTCCCTTCTCTTCTCCTTATTAGTTAAGGACATATACTGCTTTTGGATGAGCTGGATGTCTGTTGCCCTATTATAAACAATATAGTACCCTGGTGTTCAAAGACATTTACACATTTATTAAAAGTATAAAAACAAAAAATTCAGCTTAGCTGGTATAGCTCAGTCATTGATTGTTAACCTATGAAGCAGGAGGTCATAGTTCGATTCACGGTCAGGGAACATGTCAGGTTGCTGGCTTGATCCCCAGTGTGGGGTGTGTAGGAGGCAGCCAATCAGTGATTCTCTCTCATCATTGATGTTTCTATCTCTCTTTTCCTCTCCCTTCCTCTCTGAAATCAATATTATTTTTTAAAAATTCAGAATGTTCAATTTTACTTAGATGTTCACTATATTCTGTATATTTCTGAATAATAATAATAATATCTGATTTTTTTCACTTACTATGATTTTTTAAGTAGTGTGAAGTCAAAGGTTTTTATTTTTTTCTCTTCCATCTCTTCCTTTTTTTTGGTAAATGACGCCATCCAACCCTTGTTCCCCCTTTGACATAGTTAATCACATACAATAGAATACCTCACAGGCATTCAGAAAATAGTACTTTACTGTTTATAGTATTAATATAATTAATATAATATAATAGTATAATAGTATTAATATAATTTTGTTACTGTTCTTAGGAGGAATTTCGATTGCATTTTAGAAATATTTCAAGAATCATGGATTGTGTTGGTTGTTTTAAATGTAGACTGTGGGGAAAGCTTCAGGTAAGCAAATGTATCTCAATCCTATTTTTCATTTATTCTTTGCACAAAGAATTTTCTGATGTTTTCTTTTTTTCTTATTTCTATTATAGACTCAGGGTTTGGGTACTGCTCTGAAGATCTTATTTTCTGAGAAACTGATAGCAAATATGCCAGAAAGTGGGCCCAGTTATGAATTCCAGCTGACCAGACAAGAAATAGTATCATTATTTAATGCATTTGGAAGGTTAGTTTAAATGTATTAAAATTGTTTCTGCTAGTCAAGTAAGTCTAATGCAACATATATGCTCTCAGATAAAACTAAGTAAGGAATATCCTTTAGAGTGAAATGATCTCATTATTGGAATTCTAGGATCTTATGATACCTTAAGTATGTAGACACAAACAATCATTATGTGATATTCTTTATTTTTATCTGTTGACTTTTATAGTCATGATTAGCTTACTGATTGGACCTCAAAATTCATCTTACTAAATTTGTATATTTTTTAATTATTATTTTTGTTGTTGTTAATCCTCACTTAGGGATATTTTTCCATTGATTTTTTTTTTTTTTTTTTTTTTTTTTTTTTTTTTTTTTTTTTTTTTTTTTTTTTTTTTTTGGTTTTTTTTTTTTTTTTTTTTTTTTTTTTTTTTTTTTTTTTTTTTTTAGAGAATGGAAGGGAGGGAGGGGGAAAGAGAGAGAGAGAAACATCAATCTGAGAGATAAACATTGACTAGTTGCTGCACTTACTCATTTGGACTGGGTCTGGAGATTGAACCTGCAACCCAGGTTCATGCCCTTGACCGGGAATTGAACCCTCGACCTCCAGTCTGTGGGCTGACACATTATCTACTGAACCACATGGTCTAGGGCTCCAATTATTTAAAAGTAGTTTCTTGTGCTGCCCAAATATTTTTTTAATATGTAGTTTTTATTGATTTCAGAGAAGAAGGGAGAGGAAGAGAGAGATAGAAACATCAGTGATGAGAGGATCATTGGTTGACTGCCTCTACATGCCCCATACTGGGGATTGAGCCTGCAACCCAGGCATGTGCCCTTGTCTGGAATCAAACCCTGGACCCTTAAGTCTACAGGCCAACACTGTAGCCACTGAGACAAAGCAGCTAGGACTCAAATATTTTTTGAAGGTCCTGGAAAAACTCATGTTTTGTATAGGTGTAGATGTAAAATTTCTTTGTAAATTTACCACTATGTAAAAAGGTTAATAACTCTTTAAAAATAATTTAATTTCATAAAAATGATTGGAAGATAAAGTTGAAATAAGGCACTTACATTATTAAATTTAAGTATATCTGTACTTCTTTCTGGCCTCTCATATATAAAGATGCAGAGACTTGGAAAAACTAATATATATATTTTTAAATATATTTTATTGATTTTTTTACAGAGAGGAAAAGAGAGGGATAGAGAGTTAGAAACATCGATGAGAGAGAAACATCGATCAGCTGTCTCCTGCACATTCCCTACTGGGATGTGCCCACAACCAAGGTACATGCCCTTAACCGGAATCGAACCTGGGACCCTTGAGTCTGCAGGCTGACACTTTATCCACTGAGACAAACCGGTTAGGGCAAAACTAATATTTTTTAAGGACTAACAGTTATCACTTAATATTTTGGGTTTGAAATAATTCACCTCCAAAATTATTCTTTTTTGTTGTTGTTAATCCTCACCTGAAGGTATTTTTCCATTGATTTTTAGGGAGAGTGGAAGAGAGAGGGAAAGACAGAGAGAAACATTGATCTGAGAGAAACACATCAATTGGTTGTCTCCTGCATGTACCTGACCAGGGCCCTGGTAGGCGAAGAGCCTGCAATCAAGGTATGTGCCCTTGATGGCAATCAAACCTAGGACCCTTTGGTCTGCAGGCCAGTGCTCTATCCAATGAGCCAAATCGGCTCAGGCCAAAATTGTTTTTTAGTACACAGAAGCTTGACAGTTATATTGCATTGAGTACTCTGCTACTTTTTCATGGTGGAGAGCAGAGCTAAACTGCACTTGAAGTAATGAACAAACTTTACTTTTTATAAAAATCAGTAAGAACAATTTGATCACATGTTTACTCTTACTCTTTAAAGTTCAAAAGCTTTGGTTCTTTGTATATTTACTAAATATGATATAATGATTAGTTTTCAGTACTCATATGCTTATGCATTTATTTAAAATGCATATTTTAATTATCTACTTATATGTATATACTTTAAATACTAAGCATTTGAATATACTTATGATTACTTAAAATAACAAGTATTTTAATATATTTATACTTTGTAATTCTATAATTTAAAACTTTAATACTAAGTTATGAATACTTAAATATAACAAATTTCTGGGCAATATTATCTTAGTTTTACCACATCAAGTTAACAACTAAAGTGCATCAACATAGATTAAATGATTATGTACCTTTAAATTTGTGGAAATAAATTACTTAAAATTTTTTTTCTGTGCTTGATAAGTGCAAAGTGAATAACTTTGAGAAAAGTTACCTAAGATAATTTCTGAGTGAAAAAAAATTGTTTGCTTGTTACAGAATTTCTACAAGTGTGAAAGAATTAGAAAACTTCAGGAACTTGTTGCAAAATGTTCATTAAAGAAAATGAGTTGAAATGTGCCTGTTCTGGACAATGGAGGTCAAAGAGTGGAATTTCATTCAAAGGCATAATAACGACAGTCTTAAGGCAAATATTTTATAAAGCTGCTTTTGTAAAAGGAGAATTATATTATTTTAAGTAAACATTTTTTAAAATTGTGTTAAGTCTATGTATAATATTGTGAATAAAAGTAATACTTTGGTAATGTGGTACCAATTTTAAAGTTTAATATTGAATAAATCAAGATTATTAAATTCATATATGTTAACAGTACCTGATGTTCTAAGTCTCTCAAACTAGAATTTTGTGTAAGATGTAACATAAATAAAACCATGGCCAATGTGACAAGTGTTTAATAGAAAAATGCTAAGGAGGCTCATGAATAACCCATAATTAACAGCCTAAAAATTTTCAGTACATTTAGACTAAACTGATTTAGTAAATAAAAATACAGAATGCTCAGTTATATTTGAATTTCAGATAAACAAAATTTTTAAAAAATATAAGTATGTTGCAAGCAATATTTGGGACATAATTAAAACAAAAAAATTATTCCTTATTTAAAATTCAAATTTAACTGCTTAGCTTTGCGTTTTATTTGGCAACTCCAAAATATATTGATATGAAAAAAAGTCACTTTTAGAATTATGTTACTATTTTGATTGTCTTTGTTTTTGTTTGTTGAACGATACAATCAGAACTATAGAGGGGATTTCTATGCATTGTGAAAAGTTGAAAAGGTTTATACATTTTTTCTCATAATACTTTACCTAATATTGAATAAATTTAGGAGAAATATTTTATTTTTATATAATTTCAAATTTACAGGAAAGTTTCTAGGATAGTACAAAGAGCTTTTATCCAGATTCATTGACTGTTAATATTTGCTTTATCTTTCTTGCTCTCTCTATATATACATGCAATTTTTAACTCAATCATTTGAAAGTCAATGACAGGCCCTTTGAACCCTACATACCTTAGTTTGTAATACTAAGTAATTTATTAAAAATGATTTTTTTTAGGAAAAAAATCTGGGACTATAATTTGATAAGCCTTAGAATAAGAAATTATTTTGAGTTTGTTTTGTTGCCCTTTTAATGTTTGATCTGTAAACTCACAGAGATGTCTTTAATTTATTTTTTGGTATTCATTTCCTTTTTCTCAAAAACTGAACTGTAATTTTTGAAGGTTTTATTAGTGAAAGCTCTTCAATGATAAACATTTTTGAAGGGGTTTGGGAATGTATATCACATGGTGATTATAGAGAAAAAAGAAACTATACCTCAAAATTATGTGCCTCTTTATATGTCACATTATTAATTTAGTAGGGTTTATTTATATAATGGTTTAGAAATGTCATTTAGTGTAAAATACAGCACTGTAGCTGTATTCTTTTTCTTCTCTGTGTCCCTAAGACCTGGTATAGTGTCAAACACATAGTGGGTATCCAATAAATATTTGTTGAATGAAGGTATGAATATGTATTGAGTATATTTTAAATGAATAATTTCAGAGCTAAGTTTAACAGTATGTTGTATTTCCCTTTTTCCTCTTCATTTGAATAGGGTAGGAAAAGTAAGACATTAACTTACTAGTTAAATCAGTATTCGTGGAGACTCAAAGGACTATGAAATAATCACCATATATAAAAGTTTAAGGACATTTGTAGTGCTCTGAAAATGTGGCAGATGGATTTAAATGGTAATTTGTCTGTAAACCTCTCTCATGCCCCTGCCCTTTTTTAACAGCCAAAATATTTTTTGAAAGAAATTCCTACCTTCACTTTGTCACCTTTCACTTGCTCCTTAACTAAAATCGGGCTTTTGGCTCTGTAGTTCTTAACAATCTCTTCCTTTGAAGTCTAAACACCCAGTTCTAAATCCACAGTTCAGTTCAAAAGGCATTTCTTATTTGACTTTTTTCCCCCTGCATTTGACACTGTTGACAACCCCTTCTTTAAAAATCCCTCCTTAAACCTCTGATTTCCTTATATTTCACCTTTTACCTGATTTAATTTATACTCCTTAGGCTCTCATTCTTGCTCTCTTAATCACCACCACCTCTCACTTTGAGGTAATTCCAATTCAATGATTTCTAAATCCTTATCTTTAGCCCAGACTTTTCCATCCATCCATCTATGACATATCTTTACTTGTGTGTCTTAAAACATTCATTCTCCCTCAGTCTACTCTTATACCTATGTTCCTTACTCTGGTTAAATTCAGAACCATTATCATCTAAATTCTCTAGGCTCGCTCCTTTCCTCCATCTTACCCCTCTCCAGTCATTGTCTAAGTGCTATGGATTTTATCCCCATACCTCTGATACATCACTGTCTTTCCATTTTAATTGATTGCTCTTACCTAAAGTACTACACTAACCTGTCTTCTACCCAGCCTGTTTTTTCTGTTTTGTTCCACAATTCTACTAGAGTGGGTTTTCCAGAAGCACTCTAACAGGGTTCTCTGATGTGTGTCTCCCAGTCCTACGTCCCCCACCACCCATGTTCTGATAAAAAGGACTTATAGTTCTTCAAATGCACATGGTCAGTCCCCTACACCTTGGTGCATGCTGTTCTCTTTGCATCAAGTGCCCTAGCTATCCTTCCCACCTGGATAATTTCTGTATCTGCCCCAAAAACATCACCTCTGTGAAATCTCCCGTTTCGTCCCAGGAGGACCATAACTAACTTCCTTTTTTTGTGTTACCACTGTAATTACAACCTACCTCTATTGTGGCACTTATTGTACTGTATTGTTTTCGTTTTTTAAAGCCTCCTCTACTAGAATGTGAGCTCCTTAAGGGCAGGAAAAGGAATTTGATCCATTTTTGCATCTCTATAGCATAGTTTTTGGCATATGAACACTTAATGAATGTTGAATAAATTGCTTTTAAAATGATAACTTTATTCTATTAGAGGTCATATTTTCACTCCAAATTTTAACTTCACAGCAACAGTCAGTGGATTCCCAAAGATCTGTGGACTTTACAGGAGTCAATAAAGCTCCTGAAATTGTATTCAAGATTTGGTGTGGTTTTGGTGGACTAAGAAAGCGGTCGATTATGGAAAAAATAGTAAGACCTCTTCTTTCAGGGGAAAAGGTAACATCATTGAGGAATTTTTTGAATAATCAAAGAGTAACTGCCCAAGATTATGGACTAAATTTATCCCTATTTAAAATTCTAAGGAAAAGGAGGGGTTATAAGTTATTTCATATAAGCATTTTTCTTTAGTGTTTAAATAAACATGTGCTATCTATAGCGTTTAAATAAAGTGTATGGCAGTTATCAAAATTACTGTATAATACTAAGGGACATGATGGTCAGGTCTGAGTAATTACAAGCTCACTAGCAGAGTATCATTTGTAATTCCTCTCTTTTCTCTCAGGTAGCATTAGGGTTCTTATCCTTATGTAACAGAAACTCATTTGGTATAGTGCATTAAGAGAGATTAAGAAAACCAGACCTCCAAATAAAAGCACAAACACTTTTATTTTAACAGGAGTGTTTTGTTACAATTTAGTGAAACAACAAATAAATACATTCATTGACCACAGCTATACTTTTACAACCAGTTTGAAACTGATCATATAGCTGAGAAACACTGTTAAACAATAAAAAGGCAGCTATGCATAAAAAAGCTACTAGCTATAAATTACATCTTTAATAAAAGCTACAACCAGCTATAACGAGTGGTAAGAGTTTCAAAATTAATGGCCACCCAAATGAAATGATAAAAACAAGTACTGCTAATCACTGTAGAATTACACACTTAAGCAATGAAATGCATTGTTCTAATTAATGAACCAAGAAGAAGGTTTGAAATTGTCATCATGTGCTTCAGTGCAGGATGAACAAGGAATCAGTAGCCCTTTGATTTTATAAACAACTCCTTTCAAGACCAAACTTAAAGTGCTCCTAGTGCTTTGGAATTTTCAAGCAAAAATTGGGCCACAAGCTTATATTTCTTTGTCTTTGGTGATGTATTGTGGGAGATGTTGTATAAAGAGACAAAGGCAAGAATTTAGGTACCCTAGTCAGTCATAAGAATATATTCATAAATCTCAAATTTGGAGGAATCAACTAAAGCAATTGAAAGAACCAAGTTACAGTATTTTATCTAAAATACTTTTTAAAAAGTAATCTTTGCTTATCTGGTCAAATAGAAACATTATCTAGGGAAGCCTTACTAGAAAAAAATTTCCTGTATTTGAATCCCAAGGGTTAACACAAATCTTGTCATACACCTTTAGATAATAAAATACCTAACATTATTAGGAAAATTAATAGTTGCCATTCTGAAAAGAAATATAAAAACTGAAGTTGTAATCACAGTATACTGAGCTGCATACTCTGTTGAAATGTAAAATACCAAGGTAACTTCTGTAATATACATTTTAAAATAATTTGGTTACAATAGGAGAACTTATAAACCTAAAGTAGCATAACTATAGGTTTATGCTTCTGACTGAATTCAAAGTCATTTGAATGATAAAAAGAATAAGTGATAAAAAGGATAAATTTCTTTGTGTACCAGCCTCCCAAAAGACTGAAAGCATTAAAAATTTCATTTATTCCCTGGGGATTTCAGGAACCGTTATACTTTTGTGAAGTTACTGCATCCATTATTAAAAAGTTGAAAGGTATTTTAAGCGAGAGTAGGAATAAAACTTAACTTTCAAATCAAATTAGGAGACAGAAAAGGACAGTTGTTGTATTAGTTCCAGTTCTGAAGAAACAGATCAGCAGACAATTGTGTAAAGTGTCTGAAAGTATGCTCTGACAGCTTCCCAATGTTGCCTGTTCCCTTGGCATCTTGAGGTATGCAGCAATCTTTCTCTTAATATAAACCCTGGTAGAAAGTGCATTTTAAAATTCTCTGTTACCTTAGCCTACCATATATTTTTTTTTTTTAGATTTGGGATAGGACATTCAAGACAGTTTTAATATAATTCAAAAAGTATTTCAACGTTGCTAACCATTGGTTTTATACTTACCTAGTTAGTACCTTCATATCCGTTTGCTTATTTATATATTGTTGGAATTAAATTTAATTTGGCTTTGCCCATATAAGATATAAAAATGTGAAAACTAAAGGAGGACTTATGTCTTACAAAGTATTGCACTTGAGTTCACTGCAATGATGTATCATGATTTAATTTACCTGAGGACAATCCTGCTTTTCCGGTAAAACCAGGTAAAATCTTGTTTCAGCTAAATCAAATGTTTTTGCAAATGTATTCCTGTTTTAACCTAGAATTGTATATTTCATGAATAACTCTTAAATGCATCTGTAAACTTGTTTAGTTCCAAGATATTTCTACCAAAATATCCCTATGCAAAAACCACTATTGCTTTCTTGAAGAATCATGCTTAACCTACTACATGTATCTTAATCATACAAAATAATCACTTGACTACTTCTACTCAAAGTAGCCACATAATTTTCACTGGTGTACTTTCTTCTTGAAGAAATAACTGTGGCTTTCCAAAGAACACTGCTGGTCATCACTGTAAAGGTTTACAATGATCATTTAAAAAAAATGATTGTTTGAATAATTGAAGTTGGTATTTTATGATCATGCTTAAAAGAACTATCTTCAATGGTTACATATTTTTTAGTATATTTAAAAAAAGAATAATACATTTTTATGCTTTAGTTCTGTGCACTTTTCACACTGTAAAATTTTTATTGGATAAAAATTCCATATAGAGTACACCATGTAATATACAGACTTTTATTTTAATAGGAAAATTGCCTCTTAATTTGGTGTACAATATAATATTCCAGGGTGAACACTGGAGTATGACTTTGAGGACTGCAGTGTACTCTTCAGAACAAAGATAAAAGTGCAAATATGCTTTTGATGTTCCAAAGTCAAGTTGTTTGGAGACCATCAAGGGCCTTAAGATCTAATCTCTCTTTTCTCCCACTCCAAATATCCCATTGAAATTCACTGTACTATGAAGAGGTCAAAGTAACAGCTGTGTCCTCTGCTGAACACAGCCACAACTCCAGGCGTTGTTTTCAGTTGCGAAAGATAATGGAATGTTTATGTAGATGGCATTTAAATGCATCGAATACACACATTCATGAAAAACAGCTGAAGAATCACAACTTGGTAACGCTGTCAGTTTTGTGGTGTTACATATAAGCTATGGTGATTGTTCAAATCGAAATTACTACAAGTAAAGAGCAAAGGAGCAGTATCGGTCATAGGTCCATTCAGGTGGGGAGAGACGGCGTAACTGTTGCTGCCACAACCTGCCATGGTGCCATACCAGCCCAGCCCTTGTGAATTTGATAAACTGCAACAACAAGGGAAGCCACAGGACTGTGATCAGTACATAAGTCACACTGGCATTTTTAGTTTTCAATGAATTTTATAACATATTGAAATAACATAATGACTTTCTGCAAAATTTAATGATTTTTACCTAATATCCTTGATTGTACATCATATATTACAAAATAATGAATAAATACCACTCAGAACTATAAATTGATTATCAGATAATAATAGTACATAGTATGTACTAGGTTCTATTCAAAGACATTTCGTATACACATGTAGAATGTATACATACACACATACTCATTTACAGTAATCTTCACAATAGTCCTATAGATTCTATTATTCCTATTTTACAGATGAAAAACAGGCAACAAAAATGGGTTAAATAACTTGTCCAGATAAAGTGAGGATCATAAAAAATGCTCTAGCAAGCTAAAAGCATTGTTTGGTGTGCACTGAGGCTTTCATTTTGCCCTGATACAGAGGTGAATGGTTTGGATTTCGATGATTTTGGAATTAAAGAGGTCACAAATGATTTCCTTGCCATCTAAGGTTCCCAAGACTTTTATCTCAGGTTTCACTGTGGATTTTGAATAGCACTAGTATATAAGTAAGGAAACATCAATATAATCACTATAACAGTATTTCTTTCCTGCTGACCAGTGCCCACCAGCTTTAAACCAACAAAGGATCCTGAAATGAACTGGTACTATTTTGCCCCAAAGGCTTAGAGCTCAATGATAGTTCTTTATAGTATAGGTCCCACCATGGATTTTAACATCTGCTACTCTAAGCTTCAATATGAAATGATTTTATTTATTGATTTATAACACCAAATCACCTACTTCACATTTGGGTTAAAGCTTAGATTTGCTCTTTTAAATCTATTTCAGTACTCATTCAGTACATCTACCTTCCTTCTCTTGAACTTCCCAGGCGTGGCAGGTCATCATCACTATCATATCGTCTTGGATTGTCAAAGAAATAAGCTCTGGGACTATAACCGTGACTATTTATCATGCCAGCAGGTGCCTGTGAAAAAAGTATTAGGATAACATATGAAGATTTACTTTTCAACTAAGACATGAGGCTGGAATCTATAATGCTTTTCAATCTTAAACTCAGCCAAACACAATCAATATAAATGTTCCATTATTTTTAAAAGTAAGGAGAACAGGCATTAGGGAATATTATGATATCTTACCAAATTCTGGTTTAATCTCTGTGCCCGGAAAAATAGTACTACCGACCATGCTGGCACATGTTCCCACAAAAAGAGGACCATTCCAAATACTATATACTCTTCTCCATTTACATCTTGCATATGAGCCTGTAAATAGGGTATGGCAGAGCAATATTGAAATCTGTTTTATGTAAAATCTTTCACTCTCCCCAATTAACTTGCTTCAGGCAGAGTAAGTTAAAATATATTAACTATAAGCACATAAAACTCTAAATTAATTTTCCATAGTTTGTGGTTTCTTATGTAATCATATTTATCCTTTACAGAATATAAAAATGCATTAACGCTACTTAGAAAAAAAAGCTATCAACTTTTTCAATACATCGATTTATGAAAATGTTTTTAATTCATGGATAATATGGAGTGATCTCATTTTCAGTCTCCAAAGTTAGATGAGAGTTACAAAATAGACTACCGGTTCCAGCTGCTCCATAGGCAAATAGCAGTTACCTGGAGTTACACCTTAGAGAATGTAACACGTACATTGCTCAGCTCTTCTGTTACTTAAAAATATGCTTTTGGGCTGAACCTTCATGTTGAATTTGTTTCTATTCTACTAGATGTAGAAAGAGATAAGGGGGAAGAGGAGTGAAGAGAATCTGTTACATGTGTGAATTCCTTCTCTGCATAAAGGTAACTGATATTCTGCCCTGGCTGGTACCTCAGTTTGTTAGAGCATTGTCCTAAAACACCAAGGGTTTGATCCCTGGTCAGGGCACATGCAAGAAGCAACCAATAAATACATAAATAAGTGGAACAACAAATCAATGTTTCTCTTTTTTTTTTAATTTATTTTTATTGTTCAGATTATTACAGTTGTTCCTCTTTTTTCCCCCATAGCTCCCCTCCTCCCAATTCCCACCCCAATGTTTCTCTTTTTTGCTCCCTTTCTAAAATCAATAAATTTAAAAAATTTTTAAGAAGGTAACTGAATTCTGATATAAATGGATTCTAGAATTCCTTAAATTCAGTACAAAGTTAGTATAAATAAAGAGATGATATATAGTATATCAAAAAACACTTTAAGGAAGGAGCTGGAGAATGCTGGGAGTTTAAATATGCGTAACTAGAGTACTGTGAATTAGTATAGCTAACACTGAGGCAACCAAGGAACTATGAATGATCTTCCATTACCAAGACTGATAATGCCAGATCATGACTTAAACATCTAAAAATAAACAAAATATTTAGGTTATATGGAGTGCTTGGGTAAAAGAGAATTAATTTTATCCTAACAATTTAAATACTTACCAGTTTTCACTAGCTAATGGCAGGCAATCAATTTATCTAGAGATATTTAAATACTATCCCTTTTTAAAAAATTAGCAAAATAGGTTATGATCAAGAGATTTATGGCACTATTAGTATGATTTACAAAATAAAGGAAAATACTCCTTTGGGAGATGTTCTCTCTGAAGAATAATTTCAAGTGCCATATGCAAATGAGGATTTTTTATTGAAACAGTAATGAAAAAAAATTCCCAGCAAACAAGAGTCCTGCCCCAAATGGCTTCACAGGGGAGTTTTAACAAACATTCAGAGAACTAACACCTATCCTCCTGAAACTATTCCAAAAAATCCAAGAAAAGGGAAGACTTCTATGTTCTTTTTATGAGGCTGGGATTATCCTAATTCCAAAACCAGAAAAGACACTACAAAGAAAGAAAATTATAGGCCAAAATCTCTGATGATCATAGATGCTAAAATTCTCAACAAAATATTAGCAAACTGGATTCAGCAATACATTAAAAAGATCATATACTATGATCAAGTGGGATTTATTCTGGGGATATAAGATTGGTACAATATTCTTAAATCAATAAATGTGATACATCACATAAACGACTGAAAGACAAAAACCATGTGATCATATCAATAGATGCAGAAAAATCACTTCATAAAATGTAGCACCCATTTCTGATAAAAACTTTCAGCAAAGTGGGAATAAAGGGATCATACTTCAACACAATAAAGGGCGTATATGACAAACCTACAGCCAACATCATAATGAATAGGAAAAAACAAAAAGCGTTTCCCTTAAGATGAGCAACAAGACAGGGATGTCTGTCTCACCACTGTAATTAAACATAGCACTGCAAGTCCTAGCCATAGCAATCAGATAAGAAGAAGAAATAAAAGGCATACAAATTGGAAAGGAGGTAATAAAACTGTCATTATTTGCAGATGACATTAATATTGCATATAGAAAACCCTGAAGACTCCACCAAAAAACTATTAAATATAGTAAATGAATTCTGAAAAGTAGCAGGATACAAAATTAATATTAAAAAATTGGTGGCATTTTTATAAACCAATAATGAACTATCAGAAAGAGAAACTAAGAAAAAAAATCTCACTATTACAACAACAACAAAAATAAGGTACTTGGGAATAAATTTAACCAAGGAGATAAAAGACCTATACTTAGAAACATTGAAGGAAGACATTGAGGAAGAAATTGAAGGAAGACACAAATAAATGGAAGCATAGTCCGTGTTCATGGATGAAAGAATTAACATCATTAAAATATCCATACTACCCAAAGCTATCTATAGATTGAACACAATTCCTATTAAAATACCAATGGCATGTTTCACAGAACTTACAACAAATATTCCAAAAATGTATATGAAACCCAAAGAGACCTAGAATAGCCTCAGCAATCTTGAGAAAGAAAAAAGTTGGAGGTAACACAATACCTGATATCAAACAATACTATAAGACCATTGCAATAATAATAATAATAATAATAATAATAATAGTAATAAAAAGCCTGATATTGGCACAAGAACAGGCATATAGATCAATGGAAAAGAACAGAGAGCCCAGAAATAAACCCATACCTTTATGGTCAATTAATATTTGACAAAGAAGGCAAGAGCATACAATGGTAAACACAGTTTCTTCAATAAACGGTGTTGGGAAAATTGGATAAGGACATGAAAAAAATGAAACAAGATCACCAACTTACACCATATATAAGATTAAACTCAAAAATGGATAAAAGACTTAAATGTAAGTCACACAACCATAAAAATCCTAGAAGAATACACAGCCAGTAAAACTCAGACATCTCTCATAGCAATATTTTTGCTGATATATGTTAGAGGGTGGGAAACTAAGGAGAAAATAAACAAATGGGACTACATCAAAAACTTCTGCACAGCAAAAGAAACCATCAACAAAAAGAAAACAGAACCCACTATGTGGGAGAACATATTTGCCAATGATTCATCTGATCAGAGGTTAATTTCCAAAATATATAAAGAACTTATACAGCTCAACAATAGGAAGACAAACAATTCTATTTAAAAAACAGGCAAAGACACTTCTCCAAAGAGGACATAGCCAATAGACACATGAAAAAAATGCTCCAAGTCACTAATTATCAGAGAGATGCAAATTAAAACCACAATGAGCTATCACTTCACACCTGTCAGAATGGCTATCACCAATAAATCAACAAGTGCTGGAGAGGATGTGGAGAAAAGGGAATCCTTGTGGACTGTTTGTGGGAATGCAGACTGGTGCAGCCACTGTGGAGAACAGTATGGAATTTCCTCAAAATATTAAAAATGGAAGTGCCTTTTGATCCATTGATTCCATTTCTGGGAATATATCCTTAGGATCCCAAAACACCAATTCAAAAAATGAACGGGACAGTGCTATTCATCAGTACAATGAATATATGCATCTCTATATTCATTGCAGTGTTATTTACAATAGCCAAGACTTGGAAATAGCCGAAGTGCCCTCAGTAGATAAGTGGATAAAAAAATTATGATACGTTTACACAATGGAATACTATGCTGCATGGGTGAACTGGAGAATATTATGCTAAGTGAGATAAGCCAATAGAGAAAGACAAATACCATATGCTCTTACATGAAATAGACTGACAACTGTCAAAGGGTGGAGTAGGGAAGACTGGATGAAAGAAGGTGAAGGGATTAGCCAAAGAACATATATGTATAACCCATAGATACAGACAATAATGTAGTGATGGCCAGAGAGAAGAGGTGTGTGGGATGGGTGGAGGTAGGCATGGTAGGGGGAATGAGGTATCAGTAGGTCAACAATAAAAATGAAGTTAAAAAATATATATATAGCCCAACCAGTGTGTCTCGTGGTTGAGCATCGACTTATAAACCATGAGGTTATGGTTCGATTCTGCGTCAGGGCAGATGACCAGATTGCAGGCTTGATTGCTAGTAGTGGGTGTGTAGAAGGCAATTGATCAATGATTTTCTCCCATCATTGATGCTTCTCTCTCTCCCTTCCTCTCTGAAACCAATAAAAATATATATATTTACAAAAACATATATTAAAACCCCCCCACAGTTTTAAGTACCTTAGATAGTAGCTAGAGATTTCATAAAAGTATTTATAAGTCAAACACTTAAAATATTCTATTAAGGCTAATTCCATTATCATATTGTTAGATTGGCAATACACGGTAGATACTTACCTTATCTGAAAGATTATACCAGCCATAATTAAATGGACTTTCTAATGTATCCTGAGATAGGGTGATCACCACCAAATTATAACATGCTCTTGAAGAGTAGAGAAGAATGACTACAGAGCTTACAACAACAGTCTGGCACAGAGACATACCCTAAAAGAAACGAAAATCATCATCACAATTCTCTGCACATTTGACATGACAAGGTATTCATCCACTTGCTCAGCTTACTCACTTCTTGCAATGCACTCCTAGAAAACGCTGAAAAGAACCTGTTGAAATAACTATTATTTGCTTTACAATTCCTATTCTTAGAACCACAAGTGTTTAATCTACCCCATTAATACAAACAAGCTCTTTGCCAACTTGTCCAATGGCACATGGAGAAAGATTTGTTCTGCTAGTTACCTCACTCCCTTAACTAATAATGAATAATGCAGTAGGCAAAAGATCTGAGTTATGATTGATTGATATTAATCAGAGATGCAGTTAATGAGAAAAGAATGGAAAATAGAAGCATTAATTCATTTGATACACTTAATTTCCAATAAGATACAAACTTATAATATAAATACAGCTTCTATGCTATTTGCTTTATTCTATTAGATTATATTAGTTGAGTTAATCCCCTGTTATGTTGAAGACAAAATGATGTAGGCACTAAAAAATGTACTTTCCAATCCATAAAACTGATTCCTCAAATATAGAAGGCCCTTATAACTCAGAGGTTCTCAAATGGAGTGTGCATATTGAAAGAGGTGTGGTATTCACAGTTGAAGGGATCTTAACCAGGAGTTTGTATTTCAATACAGTTGGTTTATTTTGTAATCCTATTTATCTTATGCATTAAAAACATTATTCTGGAAAGTGACACAATTGCCAAAGAGATCCACTGCAAAAAAACAACACCTAATATATTGTTTTGGAAGGTTATGTTTTGATTGTCACAGTGATTAAGGGGGAATGATGGCATTTAGTGCCGAAGGACCACGGATGCTACATGACTTGTAATTTGTAGGAAAGTTCTCCACATTAGAGAATTCTTCTCTGACTTTCATACTTTCCAATGTCCTCCTCGACATTCATGAAGATAAAAAGTCCGTTTATAATGTTCTGACCCCAAACTGAATTCTGTTATACATATAAACAAAGTTTATGTTTGTATAATTTAAATAGACATCAACATTTCGAGAAACACATGTATCATGTAAATTAAGGGAAATTTGTGTTTTGTTCAGAACTTTGTCAAAAATGGTGAAATATTTCAGAAAATTATGAAACTGCAGCAGTATTGCTTGTGGTATATAAGACACCAATACAACACACCCGTAACAGTCTGCATTTGTACTGGTCCCATGCACAGTTTCTATACATAGATATAAACATCTGAGTACTTACTACACTATGCCTCAAAATTTACATACTGAAATATTTGTTAATTATATTTCCTCTTTCTATTACAATAATGGTAATTACATTGAATTTTTGAAGTTATGTGTGTAGGTAGATTAAACAATCTTAATTTCAGGATAGAAACAGGATATTAAAAATGTGATTAGAGCTCTGGGTGGTTTGGCTCAATGTATAGAGCGTTGGCCTGGGGACAGAAGGGTCCTGGATTTGATTCCGGCCTAAGGCATATGCATGCAGGAGGCAGCAGATCAATGATTCTCTCTTGATGTTTCTATCTTTCTCTCTCTCCCTTTCTCTCTGAAGTCAATAATGACATGTTATTTAAAAATGTGATTAGAAGATTTGGTAGGATTGCACTGGGTTTGGTAGGGCTGAGAACCATTATTATAAATGAATTCCTTAAAAGAACACTACATTTTAGAGGTATATATGAAGAGAACTAAAAGATGAAAGACATTTTAAAAGATGTGGGGATAGTAACTGAGTACCTTCTCTAAGCTAACCAACTACTATACCAAAATGTGTGAAAAGAAATAAAACCCTACCAATATTACACTTTATAATAGGCTAATTTTTTTTACAATGTACATTTTATATTTCTGAATCCAAAAATAAAAGTTGTAATAAAAGAGCTAACCTAAAACTAATCCAGATCTAAATTTTAAAGTACTATATTATTAAAGAAAAATTAGGTAGCAAGAAAAGTTAGAATGTTCTAAGCATTACCATTCTTTAAAATAACCTCAAGTACATTTACATAGTGCTTTAAGAAATAGAAAGGCATCTTATAATATGGAGACAGTATGCTTATACATGTAAATACTATACATTAAAAAAAAAGATTGTGAGAAAGAGGAAAGGATCAATAATACCAAAGCAATTAATAAACAAAATTGCTGCCCAATTATATACATATAACAATGAAAGTAGCTGATTTAGAAAACAAAGTAAGATTCTTCCTGCAAAATATAGAATTACAAAACAAAAAACAAGGACCACATGGAAAGTGTTGTAAATAGTTAAAGAAAACCTTCCTAAATGAACAGTCCTAACAAATAATTCAATTCAGGAGCAAGCCTCAAAAAATAATTCTCCTTCCTCGCATTTCTGACATATATACATTAAAAAAAAAAATTCCATACTTGACAAATAAAGAAGAGTTACACCTCTCTCTAGTGTGCATATTGTTAACAGTTCAGTAAGCATATCATTAACTACAGTTCAGTATTTGTTTACAGGTGTCTTTAAAATGCAGAACAGACAGAAACCTCAATTGGCCATTTGAGTTTTGACAAATATGTGCACCTGTGTAACCTAAATCTCTGCCAAAATAGAGAACATTACATTACACAAAGTTTCTTTACACCCCTGCCCCCAATTATTTTGTTTTTACCACAAAATAGTTTTGCCTACTATAGAACTATCTGATAGGTTTCATTATAAAATATGAACTATTTGATAGGTTTCATTCATTTAGCATAATGTTTTGAAATTCATCTATGTTGTTGGATGTATCAGTAGTTAGGTCTTTGTATTGCTGAGGTGGGTAGTTAGGTCTTTTTAACAGTATTGCTGGTTTGCTCAAGAGTTTTGTAGCGTTAGCACTGTAAGTCCCACATCCCAGAAAACTTCTCAGTCTGGGGCAAACCAGCTCAGCTAATTCCACTTATTTCATTGTATAATTACGTGAGTTTGTTTATGTGACAGCTCATTTATTCATTTTTTTGTTGATGGACAATTTCTATGAACATTCTTATACAAACCTTTTTGTGGACATATGCTTTCACTTATAAAAAGAATACCTAAGAGTGAAATTGCTGGGTCCTATGGTAGGTGTAAATTCAGCTGTATAAGAAACCACCAGATCTTTCCCCAAATGGATGTCCAATTTAACACTTCCAACAAAGTATTAGAGTTCTAGTTGCTCCACACCTTGCATTTTGGGTTGTCAATCTTTTTATTTTTAGCCATGCTGCTAGGTGTGTATTATATCATTTTGGTTTTAATTTGCATTTCCTCAATGACTAATGATATTGTGCTTATTGCCATTTTTCTATATTCTTTGTGAAGAACCTTTTCATAGCTTCCACCATTTCTAAATTGTTTATTTATTATTGAGTTGTATTTTGAAATTTTCCTTGTAACTCACATGGAAACACAACAAGAATGGGTACTGCGGTTTTAAAAGAACTTTTCCAAAAAAAGTTAAAAATGTTTTAATTTGATACTGAACTATTTTACATATTAATTATCCTTTAAAAGAAAAAAATTTCATATTTAAGAATTTATTATTACTTAGGAATAGGGAGTTATTATTTAGTGGATACAGAGTTTCAGTATGGGATGATGAAAATGTTCTGGAGATGGATAGTTGTGATGGTTGCACAACAATGTGAATGTACTTAATGCCACTGAACTGATCACTTAAAAATAGTTAAAGTGGTAAATTTTATGTATTGTATATTTTAGCACAATAAAAGTATATCTTTCTCAACACAGAGCATCCCTGTTTACTTTTAAGATGCTGAGAAATATGAAAGTGTTAGAACTCTCTGATTCAACAATCTCCCTCAAAGGAACTGGATAAAATTGTTTTCTTGTTTTCTTAAATAAAATGTCATAAAAACTATCTTTGGTCTTGGCTGGATAGCTCAGTTGGATAGAGCATCATCCTATTCTTGAGGGTTTGATTCTCTGTCAGGGCACATACATAGGTTGAGGTTCAATCCCCCCTCAAGCAGGTTTAGGAGGCAACCAATTGATGTTTCTTTCTCATATAAATGTGTCTCTCTCTCTCTCTCTCTCTCTCTCTCTCTCTCTCTCTCTCTCTCTCTCTCTCTCTCGCATATCCTCAGGTGAGGATTAAAAAACAAACGATCTTTTAATAGATTTTATAAATGTAAATAATTTGCCTTGCTGTGTCTTCTGCAACAGAACATTTTTGAGTAGCATTATAGTCCAAGCATTATTTTGAAACTAATTATTCAGAATGTACAGCAAAAGGAATTGAAATTTTATTTTATTTTATTTTTTAAAATATATTTTATTGATTTTTTTTACAGAGAGGAAGGGAGAGGGATAGAGAGAAACATCAATCAGCTGCCTCCTGCACCCCGCCCCCCCCACTAGGGATGTGTCCTCAACCAAGGTACATGCCCTTGACCGGAACTGAACCAGGGACCCTTCAGTCCGTAGGCTGATGCTCTATCCACTGGTTAGGGCAAAAGGAATTGAAATTTTAAATGCAGGTGTGCTGATAACTTTAAATACCAAAAACTGTTTTTATAACTTTCCACAGTGGAAATGAAAAAGCCACTCAAGCATTTCGCAGGCTATTATTATACTGTATTGGCTGGTAAAGTACCCACAACAGCTGAGAGAACAGGAAAGCCTGTGTGGCTGCCATTGCTGAATGTAAAGTCCACAAGAGAAGTTATGGCATTGCTGATTTCCAGTAACAGACATTTACTGATTTAGAAATTTAACTGAGAACATAAATGAACCTGATGTAGCAGTACTAATTTTGTTTGTATTCAGTACCAACTTATGTCAGTACCAACTGGTGTCAGTACAACTAATCATTCAAGAAGATATTCTTTTATGTCAATGCCTGAGAAATACAAGTGGTACTTTCAAGGTTTTGAAAATTCCTCTGCTTGTTTATCATGGGCCAACTGTGTTAATATTTTCACTAATGGTACAAAAGTAATGGTGGGTAAAAGTTCTGGAACTAAGCACAAATCAGTTCTAATAATGTATATACAGGTAGATATAAAACCAAACTGTATTGTGTTCCTCACTATTAAGCATTTCCAATTAGAAAAGAAAGTCAGTTTCACTTAAGAATACACTTGATGTGAAAATATATTTTTAAAATAAGTTTGTATTTAATTATAGAGCGTCCCCAAAATGTACATATACACACTGAATAATTATAAAGGCAGTGTTTATTAAAGTGCATTTCATTTTAATTTAACAGCTATTAGCTATTAAAGTGTGTATACTTTTGGGGGGATACCATATATAGAGGAAGGGGGGGAGGGAGAGAAGAAGGGGAAGGGGAAGGGGAAGGAGGAGAAGGAGGAGAAGGAGGAGAAGGAGGAGAAGGAGGAGAAGGAGGAGGAGGAGGAGAAGGAGGAGAAGAAAGAGAAGAAGAAAGAGAAGGAGAAGAAGGAGAAGAAAGAGGAGAAGGAGAAGGAGGAGGGGAAGAAGAAGAAGAAGAAGAAGAAGAAGGAAGAAGGAAGAAGGAAGAAGGAAGAAGGAAGAAGGAAGAAGGAAGAAGGAAGAAGGAAGAAGGAAGAAGGAAGAAGGAAGAAGGAAGAAGGAAGAAGGAAGAAGGAAGAAGGAAGAAGGAAGAAGGAAGAAGAAGGAAGAAAGAAGAAAGAAGAAAGAAGAAAGAAGAAAGAAGAAGAAGAAGAAGAAAGAGAGAGAGAGAGAGAGAGAGACTACCTCCCATGTGTGCTGGGCCATAGATCAAACCCGCAACCTGGGAATGTGCTGATCAGGAATTAAACCTACCACTTTTCAGGTGTATAGGAAGATGCTCCAACCAGCTGAGCCACACCAGTTAGGGTGATATAAAAATATTTATTGCCCTAGTCGGTTTGGCTCAGTGGATAGAGTGTCAGCTTGCAGACTGAAGGGTCCTGGGTTTGATTCCAGTCAAAGGCACATGCCTGGGTTGTGGGCGCGTGCAGGAGGCAGCCAATCAATGATTCTTTCTTATCATTGACTAGAGGCCGAGTGCACGGAATTCATGCACTGTTAGGGTCCCTAATGCTTGCCGCCGCCAGCTGGGTAGTCCCTCCCTTCCACTGGCCTCCTGCTGCTACTGCTACCACCAGCATGGGCCTCCTTCCCTTCCCCCAACTGGCCCTGCCCCCTGATCGAACTCCTGGATGAACTCCTGGTCAGTTGAGGGGACAATTTACATACCATGCTTTTATTATATAAGATGTTTTTATCTCTCTCTCTCCCTCTCCCTTCCTCTCGGAAATCAATAAAAATACCTTTAAAAAATATTAAACATCGACCTTAGAGTGTGTTTATTTAATACTCTGTGATGAGATGAAATGTGCACTTAAAACAATTCTGCTATATATTGAACTGGGAGAAAAGCAGTTAGATGGTTGACTTACAAGCTGAACTAGCCACTGTTTTTCATGAAAGGATTTTCTTCATAAATTTCAACCTAAACAACATATCACAACAGATTGAGCACAAGCGACATGAAAATCCAGCTGTCCTCTATTGCCAGACATTTTAAGGGATTTGCAAATGTAAAACAACATCCATCTTCTCACTAGTTTATTTTCGCTTTGGAAAATATAATTATTTTTCAATAAAAACATATTATTCATGTTAGCATATAATGGAATTATTGATATCCTTAATTAACAAATATTTTTAGAATTTCTCAAATTTTAGTTCCAATGATGAATACACAGGTAGATTTAATCTGTGTAAACAAAAGCTCTTTGGGGTCCTTAATAATTCTTAGTAGTGTACTGTGGTCTTGTGACCAAAAAGTTTGAGAATCACTGCTCTAGGGATTATAATATATATCCTGAACTTTTCGGTATAAGTAATCCTATATAATAAAGAGCTAATATGCAAATAGTCATGCCCTCACACCATCACACCATAAGGGCTCAGACACTTCAACACTGGGGAGAGGAATGGGGACCAGCCAGGGACAAATGAGCTCATGAGAGAGGGATGGGGACCAGCCAGGCTGTGGCCCAGGAGAGGGATAAACCGCCTGCCCCACAGTGTGGCTGCAGTTGGCCCGGGCAAAGCTGGCCCAGGTCCTGGATGCCTGCGGCCGGCCAGAGTGAGGGAAGCCTGGGTCCTGGGTGCCTGTGACCAGCAAGAGGAAGGAATTCTGGGTCCCAGGTATGGGGCAAGGCAGAGGCAGTTAGGGGCAATCAGGCCAGCAGGGGAGCAGTTAGGGGCGATTCGGCAGGCAGTCAGGCAGAGGTGGTTAGGGGCGATCAGGCAGGTAGGCAAGTGGTTAGGAGGCAGCGGTCCTGGATTGTGAGAGGAAGTTGGACATCTTTTGAAGTGTCCCAGATTGGATAGGGTGTAGGCTAGGCTGAAGCCCCGCCTCCATGCATGAATTTTGTGTACTGGGCCTCTAGTAGTTAATATTATACCACTTGATATAAAACATAAGAACTTTGCAACCATATAGGTCCATTTAGCCCCATCCTTTATATTATAGTTGTTAAATATTATAGAGAAATTATGTCATATCCACATATGTATGCCTCACATTGTTATAATTTTTGCTTTGTACAGTTATATTTTAAAAAAATTAAGAAATTATATTTACCCACATATTAACTATTTCTTGTGCTCTTCATTCCTTCCTGAAGAGCTGAAATTCAAGCTGCTTTTACTTCCCTCCCGTCTGTAGAATTTTCTGAGCATTTCTTGCAGTGCAGGTCTGATGGTAACCAGCCCTCTTAGTTTTCTTGAATCAGAAGACATTTTTACTTCTTCATCATTCTTTAATAATATTTTCACTGGACATAGATTTCAGAGTTGACATTTTTCTTTCAGCATTTTAAAGATTTGTTTCCATGTCTTCTGGCCTCCATTATTTCTGATGAGAAATGAGTGATCATTTGAGTCAATGTTTCCTTATGTATGGGTCATTTTTCTTTGCTCTCAAGATTTTATTTTTGGTTTTAAGCACTTTGACTATCCAGGACTTAGGAGAAATTATATTTATATTTATCCTGATTGGTGGTGTTGAGCTACATGAAAATGTACATTTCTGTCTTTCATCAAAACTGGAAAATTTGGGTTATTATTCTTCAAATATTTTTTCCAACCTCACTTTACCCCTCCTTTTCTTTAGGTATTACAATTATACATGATTATGCTCTGAGATTCTGTTCATTATATTATCATCTTTCCCCTACACCCTTCTCTGTTCAGATTGAATGATTTCTGCTGAGTTAAGTTCACTGATTCTTCTTTCATCTCCAATCTGCTGTTAAGCCTAAGTAGTGATTTTTCATTTTATATAGTGTATTTTTAATTCTAAAATTTGTGTGTTTTTTTCTGTTTCCCTATCTCTTGAGATGTGCTATTTATTCATTCACCCAAGTATATTTTCCTTTACATCCTTGAGCATATTATTAAACCTTTACCTGATATATCTAACATCTAGGTTATCTGGGAAAGATTGCTTCCAATAATTGCTTTGGAGTTTTGCTTTTTGTTCTTGAATATGAATGAAATTTTTCTGTTTCTTCAGATATCTAATAACGTTGGACTATGTTCTGGACATTGTGAATGACGTGTTTTAGAACTGAACACGGGTTCAGTTCTCCTAGAAAAGTATTGAGTATTGATTTTCCTCTCTCTCTCTTTTTTCAGCAAACAACTTGGCTAGACTCAATCCCAGACTGTCTCCAAGCATGGATAGCAGCTGACATCAGTTTAATTTCTTTATCCTTAACTATGCTGCTTGGAATCTGTCCTGCACATGTGGAGTTCAGGTATCAGGTAAAAATTTATAATCAGAGTTTGGGGTTTCCTCTGTCTGGCTGTCTTCCTGAGATTTCCCACTCACTTTCCATCTGTGGTAGTTACTTGAATTTTGTCTTCTGAATTCTTCAGGCAAGCAAAACAGCAGGTTGTTTGTTCTTAGGTTTTGGTTACCCCATGGATGGGACCTTCCCTCAGCCTAGAAGTTGTAAAAAACAGGAAATTCACTCAGTGTCATCTTCTTCTAAGTGGTTGCTCTCCAGTGCCTTCAGTGCTGTTATATTTTATCCAGAATTTATGCTACCTGTGGAAGGTTGGTCCAATAGAAGCTACTCAGTCATTATTAGAAGCAGACCCCAGCACATATTTTTTGGAACCATGTCACAAATGTTATTTCTATTTTGAAATTAAAATGCCAAACTAAGTATCAAAATGAGAAAACAAAGTACTAGTCTCGATTAGTAAATTTAAAAATATAGTTTGATAATTATATGGCCTAAACAGTTTAAAAAATAGTTTCATGCTGCTAAAACACAAGACATTTGCACTCTGGCTCCTAGGGTCCTATCACTACAGAGTAGATGGCTATTACTGAGTGAACTTTCTGGACATGCAAAACAAAAAAAATTCTGCCCAGCTGGCGGGGTTCAGTGGCTGAGCACTGACCTATGAGGAGGTTTGATTCCTAGTCAGGGTACATGCCCAGGTTGCAGGCTTGATCTCGTGCGGTCATGCATGAGGCAGCTGATCAATGATTCTCTCTCATCATTAATGTTTCTACCTCTCTCGCCCCTTCCCTTACTCTCTGAAACCAATATATTTTTTAAAAAAGGAAAAGAAAGAAAAAAGAAATTGAAAATGCCAAGAGGTCTAGTAAAAGAATCTAAAGTATAAGGGGAAAGCAACTTGAACTTAAGAGCAGATTAAAGTTATAAACCAAAAGTGTAAAGCATTTTTTCAAATAGGACCAGCAACAGAATAGGAAATACGACTTGGGATATAAGAACTGGAGTAACAAAGGCAACAAACTATACAAGTGGCACAGTTCAAGATGGATAAAGTAAATCTCAGTAACTCAAGAAAGAACACAATATTAGAAAAGTGCCAATCATACTTATTTCTCTACCACCATCCTCCTCAAATTCTGGTTAAGTCATATTTCAGGATGGTGGAAGAGAAGCACTAATAGTACTTTATCTTGTTTCTTTAATTACGGCCTATGTTACTATAAACAACTGCTTTAGTCTTACAGGATCTGCTGGTCTGCATGAAATATAATTTAGTGGAATATTACTGTGTCTCTGCAAGATGCTGTTGCTGCCCCTTATCTCAACATATTAATTAATATGAATCAAGGGTTGAGTGAACGTAGGGCAGAAAGGTTTCTGTAGTAATTAAAACAGAAATTCAGGAGAGAGAGGGAGAGAATGTGTTATTTGCAAATGGCTGCCTGGGCTGGGAGACAAACTGATTTTGAGCATCACACAATAATTACTTTACATTCTTATCCAGATATAAAATTGTGTATGTCCCTAATCAGAGATATAAGCCTAAAAGCTTAATTTTTATTCCCACCTGTTTTGAGTGGTCTTTCATACAGATTCCCAACTTGCCATTATAATAAACTAGGGGCCCGGTGCACAAAAATTTGTGCACTCGGGGTGGAGGGAATCCCTCAGCCCGGCCTGTGCCCTCTCACAGTCTGGGACCCCTCAGTGGATGTCCTACGATGGCCCCAGTCTGCCAGGCGCCTTTTGTGTGTGTGTGTGTGTGTGTGTGTGTGTGTGGCCACTGGGGACCTGCCCCCAGCTGCATCTGAGGCT
>PVJC01012956.1:0-19216 GCA_004026665.1 Murina feae
TGGTATGTCACGTGAAGTATCAGCTGGAAATAGTTTGCCTTTAGAATTTGGATGAAGTCTGACAATGCTTTGGTTCCTGATCCTTTATTTGTGATGTGTAGCTCCCCCAACTAAGTTGTGAGTTCTGCTCTTCTGCTCACCCCCATTGATTTTTTTTAAAGAAAAAAATCTTAAATATAATAATACGTGCAATAAACATTAAAATCTCAAGGGAAAAAGGATTTTAAGTATAATAATATTACCAAAACTGTACTAATATAGTATGACATCACAAAAGCTGTGGAAATATTAAAAATCTGCAAGTAACAGGATTACTTCTACTATATTCTAAAATATTATTTTTTTCCCTCTGACTCTATTTTTGTTCATCAGTTTATGTTGATCATTATATCCCACATATGAGTGAGATTATGTGATACTTATCTTTCTCCAACTGGCTTATTGTGCTCAGCATGATGCTCTCCAGGTCCATCCATGCTGTTGCAAATGGTAGGAGTTTCTTCTTTTTTACTGCAGCATAGTATTCTATTGTGTAGATGTACCACAGTTTTCTAATCCACTCATCTGCTGATGAGCACTTAGGCTGTTTCCAAATCTTATTGTAAATTGTGCTGCTATGAACATAGGGGTGCACATCTAATCTAATAAAAGACTAATATGCAAATTAACCACCACTCCGAGACACCTAAGCCATGCCCACAAGCCAATCAGAGCAGCTGTATGCAAATTAACCCAGCCAAGATGGAGGCTGGCAGCCACAGAGCTAGAGCAAACAGGAGGCTTCCATTGCACTAGCGATGGAGTTGAAACTACCTGCCTAGGCCAGCCAGCCGGGCCTCTGCTCAAGGCAACAGTGTTTCAATTATAGAAGCCATGGAGCTGAAGCAAACAGGAGGCTTCTGTTGCCTGACTAGGCCTCCACTCAGAGCAACAAAGTTTCAAATATAAAAGATAAATAAACCCCAGAAACCTAATTCCAGCCAGCCTCGCTGGGACCTTGGGTCAATGGGAGCTGTGGGCAGCCTGAAAACCACCCTCAGCCCCTCACCCGGGCTGGCCAGGCACCCCAATAGGGACCCGAACCCTGAAGAGGCTGTGGGCAGCTGAAAACGGCCCTCAGCCCCTCGCCCAGGCTGGCCAGACACCCCAGTAGGGACCTGAACTCCTAAGGGACTGTGGGCAGCCTGAAAACGGCCCTTAGCCCCTCATCCAGGCTGTCCACACCCCCATGGCGTGAGGGTCCCCACTGGGGGGACTTGGCCAGCCTACAAACAGCCATCATCCCCTCACTCAGGCTGGCCAGGCATGCCAGCAGGTGGACATCCCCCGAGGGGTCCCAGACTGTGAGAGGGCACAGGAACCCCCCCCCCCCGAGTGCACAAATTTTTGTGCACAGGGTCCCTAGTGTTCTATAAATGTCAATTAAATACATCTGTTCCAGTGTGTCCTTTAGAGTCTCTGTTTTCTTGTTAAGTTATTGTCTGGAAGATCTGTCCAAGGAAGTCATTGGGGTGTTAAAGTACCCTACTATTATTGTATTGTTGTCAATCTCTCTATTAAAGTCTTCTAGAAGTTTTTTTTATATATTTAGGAGCACCTATATTGGGTGCATATATGTTTACCAGGGTTATGTCCTCTTGTTGGATCGATCCCTTCAGTATTCTATAATGACCTTTATTGTCTCTTATGATGGCCTTTATTTTAAAGTCTATTTTGTTGGATATGAATATTGCTACTCCAGTTTTTTTTTCTTTTCCATTTGCATGGAAAATTTATTTCTATCTCTTCACTTTCATCCTGTCTGTGTCTTTTTTTTTTTTTGAGATGACTCTCTTGTATGCAACATATAGTTGGGTCATGCTTTTGTATCCATTCAGCTACCCTATGCCCTTTGATTGGATCATTTCATCTATATTTAGGGTTATTATTGAGAGGTACTTATTTTTTTTAATATATTTTTATTGATTTCAGAGAGGAAGTGAGAAGGAGAAAGAGATAGAAACTTCAATGATGAGAGAGACTCATTGATTGGCTGCTTCCTGCACACCCCACACTGGGGATTGAGCCTGTAATGTGAACATATGCCCTGACTGGGAATCAAACGTGACATCTTGATTCATAGGTCAATGCTCAACCTCTGAGCCATACCGGCCAGGCTTGAGAGATACTTATTTATAGCCATTTTAATTCTGTATGGCTAGGTTTCTCTCTCTATTTCTTCTCAGCAATCCCTTGCAGAAATTCCTTTAGCATTTCTTATAATGCTGGCTTGGTGGTGATGAACTCCTTTAGCCTTTTTTTTTTTTTTTTTTTTTTGGTCTGGGAAGCTCTTTATTTGACCATCTATTTTGAATGATAGCCTTGCTGGATATATTAATTGGTCTCTGATCCTTGTTTTTCATTACCTTGAGTACTGCATGCCATTCCTTTCTGGCCTGTAGAGTTTCTGATGAGAAATCAGGTGTCAGCCTTATGAGAACTCCTTTGTAGGCAACAGGTTTATTTCTTTTTTTTTTCTTTTCTTTCTCTCCTCTTGCTGCCTTTAAGATTCTCTCTTTGTCTTTAATTTTTGGCATTTTAATTGTTTTGCGTCCTAACATGTGGTCTGGGCATGGGTCTGTTTGAGCTCTCCTTGTTTGGGGTTCTCTGTGCCTTCTGAACTTGTGTGACTTTTTCCTTTACCAGGTTAGGGAAGTTTTCTACCATTATTTCTTTAAACATCTTCTCTATTCCTTTCTCCCTTTCTGCCTCTTCTGGCACACCTACTATTCTAATATTGTTACGTTTCACATTGACCCACAGCTCCCTTAAGCTGTCCTCCTGTTTTTTTAAAAATTGTTTTTTCTTTTGGTTCTCTGATTGTGTGATATTTTCAACTCTGTCTTCTAATTCACTGATTTTATCCTCAGCTTCCCCTAATCTACTATGTATTCCTTCCAATGTGTTCTTTATTTGTGTGTTTTATTCATTATATCAGACTGTTCTTTTTTTCATAGTTACTATATCTTTTTTCATACTGTTGAGCATTTTTACCATCATTACTCTGAACTCTGTTTCAGATAAATTTCTTATTTCTGCTTCACTTATCTCTTCTGGAGAATTCTCTAGTTCTTTCATTTGGGGGCTGTTTCTTTGTCTCCTCATTTTGGTTATCTGTTTGGATTTGTGACTATGTTTTAGGTAGATCCTCTACACCTCTCAGTCTCTAGTGCAGGACAGTGTTAAAGGCAGTTTCTGACAAGTTAGATCAGGCAAAGACTCAAAGCGTCCAGAGACTGCCTCTGTCTACAGATTAACAGGATTCAGACTTGAATTGCTCCCAGGCAATCATCCTTAGGTGTGGGGAAAGTTTTTTCAACCTGTTGAGGTAGTTGCTTCTGGCTAGAGGCTAATTGTTACTTTTAATCTCTTAAGTGGCCTCAGGGCAAAGTGTTTTCCAATAGGGTATATAGACTGTCTTCCCCTCAGGCAAGGCAGATATCTATGTGGGAAAGATGCCCTGTGCTGTGTGAGGGAATGACTCAGCCCAGGAAACTTGAGGTGTATGCCTTCTGAGCTTTATCCCTCCAAGTCCCCAGTCCTGGGTTCTGCTCTCACAACTCCAGTCCACTTCACCCTCTCTCTGCTAGAGCACAAGGTGGGTGGCTCCACAGGGAATTTTTGTGTGTTGGCCCTTCAAGAGGGTACTCGAATTGTCAGCTGTCACTCTCTGGCAGATAGCACCCTGCTGCTTTTCACAACTAGATGTTATGTGGGTACCCTCCTTGGATTTGGTGCTCTCTGCTGGTCAGCCCAGCTTGGGGATTAGATCCCAGAGTTCTCAGTGTCACACCTCCCCCTGTAAGGGCGGAAGGGCGGTGCGAGAGTGAAGATCTGCCAATAGAGATGCAGAGGAAATGCCCGGCCAAGGACCTTCCCTTGACCAATCAACAGGGGCCACACGCATTACCCCACCCACTACTTCCGGCCCTATAAATCCTTTGGTTTGCCTGAAACTGGCACTTCCTCCCCTGTCGCGCCATTGTGCAGCGGGCAAGCGGGGAATCCAAGTTAACTTGTATAATAAAGCTCTCATGTTCTTGCAACGGTTTTGGGGCTCACTCGTGGTCTTTGGGGACCACGACATCTGGGTACAACACCCCCACCCCAACAGCTGAGATATCTCTCTGGGACTTCAGTTGCTGTCTGTGGGTGCCAGGCCAGCCCTTCCGTGCCTCTGCCCCTCCTACCAGTCTCTATGTAGTCTCCACCTTTGATCCTCAGGTATCAGGGTTCTCTCCTGTGAGTTTTCCATTGATTATTCAGGAAGCCTTTCCTTATTTTAGTATTCCAGCTTTTTCCTGGGAGCATGTCTATGCAGCATCCCCCTATTGATTCTTAGAGAGAGTGGAAGTGATAGGGAGAGACAGAGAGAAACATTGATGTGAGAGAGACTCATAGATTGATTAATTCCTGACCAAGGCCGGGGATGAAGTCTGCAAATGAGGTACATCCTTGACTGGGAATCAAACCCTGACCCTTCAGTCATTGTGACAACATCCTAACCACTGAGCAAACTGGCTGGGGCTGTGAGCTCTGCTCTTCATTCCTGGTTTCTGTCTGAGTTGTTTTACTTATTGTGCTCTTACTGGACCTTCATTTATAAATTCACGTCTCTCCGTTCTGGAGAATTTCCTGGAATTATTTCATTTTCTCTCCCTTTTAGCCCTTCTGTTATTCAGATGTCCACTCACTTGAACTTGTCCTCTTGTTTTCTTTTTTCTGCTGATCTTCACCCACTTTTCTTCTTGCTCTGCTTTTTGGAAGTTTCCCTCATCTTTATCTTTCAGCCTTGATATTGAATTTTAATTTCTGCTTTCTTATTTTCACTACCCAAGAGAATTGCTTTCTGAATGTTCTCTTTTGATGGTAACCATCCTTGTTTTGAGTGCAATATCTTCCCCCTCTAAGGATGTTTGTGATTTTTATTGAAGTATTCTCTTCCCCGCTTAATATGTTTAGTCCGAGTTGCTTTTTTCTATTAGATCCCTCTCTTGAGCGATAGTGGCTAAAAGCTATTGGCTGTTAGTTCATATTAAGAAGAAACTCAGACTGGGGGCTCTGGGCATGTATGTGTCGATGGCTGGCTGTGAGCTTCACTCATTGTAGGGTGGGCTGGCTGTGTATTGCACAGACTTTCTGCTAAGTAATACACAGAGCCACTCTCTTTAACCACTCCCTGCCTACTACCCCTCTCCTCCACTGTGTCGCACATATCCTGAGCATTTTAGGGATTCTGCTGTGAAAATTGGATTGGCTCTTGTCCCCACTCCTGGCTAGGAATTCAGTTTTTTTTTGTTTCTCCTAAGCCCCTTATCATTTTGTGCACTGCTTTCCAGTTTCCAGAACATTTTCCTGTTTTTCCTCTCCTTGATCATGAGGGTTTGCCTTAAACTCTGCCTCCTTTACTGTTGTTGAAATGGGTTTGCAAGAGTGAGCAAAAGTAAACCTGTGTTTTTAACCTGACATATTTACTTGGGTCTGTTTTGTTTGTTTATTTATATACTTTATTACATCAACTCTATTGATGTTTAATCAAAGTACTGTTAACTACATGTATTTAAATTGAACAATCTATTCCATTTTGACATGTGTATACACCCGTGACATCATCATCACAGTTAAGATAGTGAATATTTCATCAACCACAAAGGTTTCCTTGAACCCCTTTGACATTCTTCCCAACCCCAACCCCACACAACCACTCATCCACTTTTTTCCTTTTTTTTTTTTTCTTTTTGTTGTTTTTATTGATTTTAGAGAGAAAGTGAGAGAGAGAGAGCGATAGAAACATCAATAATGAGAGAATCATCGACGGGCTACTTCCTGCACACTTCCTCCTGGGGATCGAGCCCGAAACCCGAGCATGCACCTTTGACCGGAATCAAACCTGGGACTCTTCAGTCCACAGGCCAACACTCTATCCACGGAGCCAAACCAGCTAGGACAGCATTGACCTATGAACCAGGCAGTCAGGGCACATGTCCAGGTTGTGGACTTGATCCCCCATAGGGGGCATGCAGGAGGCAGCTGATCAATGTCTCTCATCATTGATGTTTCTCTCTCTCTTCCTGTTTCCCTTCCTCTCTGAAATCAATAAAAATATATATTTTTTTAAAATATCTCAAATGTTCCCTATTAGTTGATTCTTGTATCAATTAATACAAGACCAGGGATCGAACCTCAAACCTTGGTGTATCAGGATGACACTCTAACCAACTGGCTACTGGGCCAGGGCTATACCAAATATTTTCTATGGCTTTTTTTCATTCAGCGCAATGATTCTGAGATTTGTTCATGTTGCATTATCAATAGTTCATTCCTTTATATGGCTAAGTATTATCTATTGAATGGCTAATCCAGTTTGTTTATTCATTCACTGTTGAGGGACATGTTGGATTATTTCTAGATTTGGCTATTATAAGTAGAGCTACTCTAAACATTTACGTACAAGTCTTTGTGATAATATGCTTTTGAGGTTTTTTTTTTTAGGTAACTATCTACAAGTGGAATGAATGAGTCATGTGGTAGGTGTATGTTTAAACGTTTTTGAGTAACCACCCAAATGTTTTCCAAAGTGGTTGTAACATTTTATATTCCCACTAGTAGTATATGAGAGTTCCAGTTGCTCCATCTTCTTGTCCAAACTTGTTATGACCAGTCTTCTCATTATAACTAAAATTTGCATTTCCCTAATGACTAATGATGTTTAGCATCTTTTTATGTGCTTATTGGCACCCATAAATCTTTTGTAAAGTGTCATTTTAAATCTTTTGCTCATTTTTACTGTGTTGTTTGTCTTATTACACTGTAAGAGATTTTATTTTTTTCTTCTTTAAAAAATGAGTTATAGTTCACATACCATAAAATTCACCCTTTTAAAGAGTACAATTCAGTGGGTATTTAAGCATATTCACAAAGTTGTACAGCCATCACCACTATCTAACCCCAAACATCCCCCCTCAATAATCCCCAGACCCTTAGCAACACACCTCTAATCTTCTCCTCCTAGACCTTGGCAACCACAAATCTATTTTCTGTCTACATGGGAAATTTGATACAAATTGAAGTAACACAGTATGTGGGCTTTTGTACCTGGTTTCTTTCACCTGGCATAATGTTTTCAAGGCTCACCCATGCTATAGTATAAATTTGTACTTCATTCCAGTTTATGACCAAATAATATTTCACTGTATTGAGAACATACCACATTTTGTTTATCCATTCATCAGTGGATGGACATTTGAGTTTTTCTTTCTTTGGCTATTATGAATAATAATACCATTATGGAAAAGCATGTACACATTTTTGTATGGACTCATGCTTACAGTTCTATTGAGTGAACACCTAGCTGTGGAATTGCTGGGCCACATGGTAAGCCTATGTTTAATTTTCTAGGAACTGCCCAACTGTTTTCCAAAGTAGTTGCACCATTTTGCATCCCACCAGCAACTTACGAGGGTTCAATTTCTGAATATCCTCACCAATAGTTGTTATTATTGTGTTGGTTTTTTTTTTTTTTTTTTTGAGTGAGTGGGTGTGACGTGGTATCTCAATGTGGTTTTGACTTACATTTCCCTGATGACTAATGATGTTGAACATCTTTGCATGTGCTTACTGTTCATTTGTATATCTTCTTTGGTGTAATGTCTGCTATAAACCTTTGCTTATTTTTAATTGGGTTATTTGTCATTTTATTGTGGAGTTGTATACTTATATATTTCAGATGCAAGTCCTTTGTTTGATATATGTGCTGGAATATTTTCTCCCTGATTGTGGCTTGTCTTTTTTTTTTAATTGTATCTTTCAAAGAGCACAAGTATATAATTTTGATAAAGTCCACTTTATCAATTTTTTATTTTATGTTTTGTGTTCTATCTAAGAAACATTTGCCTAACTCAAAGATGCAAAGGTTTCCCCCTATGTTCTCTTTTATTTTTATTTTTTAAAATAAATATTTATTGTTCAGATTATTACAATAGTTCCTCTTTTTCCCCCCATAGCTGTCCTCCACCCGGTTTTCACCTTTCCCTTTACCCCCTCCCCCCAACTGTCCTCATCTATAGGTGTATGGTTTTTGGCCAGACTCTTCCTGCACCCCCACACTCCCTTCCTCCTAAGAATTGTCAGTCCACTCCCTTTCTATGCCCCCAATTCTATTCTATTCACCAGTTTATTCTGTTCATCAGATTTTTTATTCACTTGATTTTTAGATTCACTTGTTGATAGATATATATTTGTTGTCACTTTGTTGTTCATAATTCTTATCTTTACCTTTTTCTTCTTATTCCTCTTCTTAAAGAATATCCTTCAGCATCATATAATACTGGTTTTGGTGGTGATGAATTCCTTTAATTTTTTCTTATATATGAAGCTCTTTATCTGACCTTCGATTCTAAATGATAGCTTTGTTGGGTAGAGTAATCTTGGTTGTAGGTTCTTGCTATTCATCACTTTGAATATTTCTTGCCACTCCCTTCTGGCTTGCATAGTTTCAGCTGACAATTGTATGGGTACTCCCATAACTGTTTTTTCTCTTGCTGCTTTTGAGATTCTCTCTTTGTCTTTTACCCTTGGCATTTTAATTATGATGTGTCTTGGTGTGGCCCTCCTTGGATTCCTTTTGTTTAGGGTTCTCTGCTCTTCCTGGACTTGTAAGTCTATTTCTTTCACCAGATAAGGGAAGTTTTCTGTCATCCTTTCTTCAAATAGGTTTTCAATATCTTGCTCTCTCTCTTCTTCTGGCACCCCTATAATTTGGATGTTCGTACTCTTGAAGTTGTCCCAGAGGCTCCTTGCACTATCTTCATATATTTGGATTCTTTTTTCCTTTTGCTTTTCCGGTTGGATGTTTGGACATTGCAGACATTTTCTTTGTTAACTCTGTCTATAGTATTGTTTAGTGAACAGAGATCTTTAATTTTTACATGGTAGAATCCATCATTTTTTCCACTGTAGTCGGTGCTTTCAAAATCTCTGTTCCCTCAGGGTATAAAGAATATCTTCCTTCATGCTCACCTCTTAGCTTTATGTTTAGATAGTGACTCCATTATGTATGTGTTGTGAGGTAGGGGTTCAACTTTATTTTTTCTATCCTGGTTTACTAGCTGTGTGTCCCTAACTATAGTTAGCACAGCTGCTAGGCAGCCAGAGCAGGGTGGGGAGGGGCCGGGCATCAGGGACCCTGAGAGGGGTGCAGAGACTGACCAGCTTGTATAGTTAGCACAGCCCTGGCAGCTAGAGTGCTGGACTGAGACGACAGCAGAGGTTGGAGTCAGAATGGCAAGGAGGGAAGGGAGTTCAGGGTTGGGCAGGGGCAGGAGAGGCGTGAGAAGTCATGAAGTGCTGTGGACAGGAGCAAGGGGTTTTGTTCCTGGAAACACAGGAATATTCCTAAATGACAATAATTGAAAATATTACCCACAGGCCAGTTGTGAGCAGTAACCCTGGGCCCCAGAGTGATAGGAGGGATTTCCTTTATACCTGCCACCCTCCTTGGAGTTGGCACAGACCAGCTAGCCTGATGGCAGAGGCTAAGAACAATGGCAACCAGAGGCAGCCACCATTCCACATGGGAGGCTGGGTTATCCTGAAGGTGCTGGCCTTCAGGCCGGTGGGGTGAGCCCCGCTCCCTGTCCAGGATCTGGGGTAGGGTGACAAGCTGCATGTGACTAGTTGTCTGAAGGCTGCGGATATGTGGGGACCAGGATGGTGGTGGGTGGCAGGAAGCAGAGGGATCTAACAGTCCTAGATGTGAGAGGGAAGTTGGGGGGCAGGGGAGCAGGCCCCCAGGGAGTGGTTTGTCCCAGTGGAAGCAGAGGTGAGCTCTGCAGCTGAGCCGTGGTGGTGGTGGTGGGGGAGGGCTGAGTGATACTTCATTATGTCTCACATGACGGCCACGTGACCCGAAACCCATCAACAAAGGTTCAAGGTTGGCGCCCAGCCTCCCGCTGATAGGCTGCTCTGCCTCCAGGGACTCCCCACCCATGGGGCAGAGGAAGAGACCCAGAGCGGGCAATCCCACAGGGCTTTGTAGGCCTCAGCTTAGAAGTGACATTTCCATGGCTGGAATGTGTCCTAGGGCTCTGCCCGCCTGCCACCAGCAGTCAGCTCCACCACAGGACTGGCCTTCTCCTGCCTGGACTTCCAGACCGCCAGGGACCTGCCCTGGAGGGGATATGTTGCTGCTGGAGGCCTTGCAGGGCCCAGGGAGGCCTGCCCTCCCCAGAGGGGCTGTGAGAACAGCCTTCAGGAAGGAAGGGGAGGGGGGTTCCTCCATGCTACTAGGGCCCCTTCCTGCCTTTCTTACCACATGCACTACAAAGGGCTCGCACCTGGGAGGAAGTGACACCACAGTGAGCAGAGGTGGGCTGTGGGTGATGCTGCACTGTCTCCTCCCCTCCCCCTGTTTCAGCTTCCACAGAGTGTGTAGCCTTCTGGGACAAGGAGGGCAACAACACGTGCGGTAATGTGTGCGGTGGGTGTGGTGGATGAGGCTTCTGCCCGTCTGTGGTGCCCTTGTGGCTGGCTTTCACCAGAGAGGCCTGCTCTTGGGTCCTACTTGGCAGCCAAGGAAGGTGCGGCTCAGGTCACTTAAGGGCCTTGACCATGTGGCAACTTGGGTGGGACCAGGTTGGGAGCCCAGCCTCCTGGCCCTGACCTGACCCCCACCCTCACTCTTTTCCCTCCACCGTGGCACTTACCTAAGCTGAGCCTGCTGCTCAGACCACATTTGACACATTAAGACCATCCCTTCAGGAGAGCAGAGTCGAGTATCAATTCCTTCCAACCCCCAGGAGTTGAAAACAAGAGGCCTGTGCCCCCTAGACCGACCCAGGAAAACCCAGGGGTTGGGGGCGGGAGTGGGGGCCCAGGGCAGGGGCCTGGGTATCAGAGGAGTGGAAACAGGATGTGAGTAGCGAGGGGGCTGTAAGAAATAAGGTGCCTCCCAGCAAAGGCGGCCACCTGGTGTAGGTGTTCTGAGCCACGGAAAAAGACCCGGGCTGTGTGGGAGGCGTCACATCCGCCTCCCCCCAGGCCTTCCCCAGCCAGAATCTGATCCCTGGGTGGGTGCAGGTGAGAGGACAGGAATGTGGCCTTTTAGAGAGATGGGGTGGGGGGCCTCCTAGCTCCCCCAGGAAGGCCTGGTACCCAAGGGCAAAACTGGAAATGAAAGAAGGAGCAGGGCAAAGAGCTCACCGGTCCTTGCAGCCAACACTGATAGAGGCCTGCTGGGCCAGGCTGAGCCAAGAGCAGGGGAAGCGGAACTGGCGCCCACTCCCTGACTTCAGGGAGATCCACGCATCGAGGGGTCTCCTGATGAGACTTGTGAAGGGCAGAGATGACCTGTGCTCTGGGGGGGCCTGAGAGAGGCCCTGGACTCAGCCTGAGGGTCTGTGAGGGCTTGAGAGATGGGCGGGTGAGGGGTGGATAAAGGCATCCCTGGTGGCGCCAGCCAGCACAGAGCACTGGCAGCACACCTGGCCTGAGCTGTGTGTGCCTGTGCCACTAAGATAAGGCGACCAGATTTAAAGCGGTACACCATTGACAGGGGGTTCTTTCTTTCTTTCTTTTTTTTTTTATTATTATTACTTAAAATATTACAAAGAGTAATCGGGACTTTTTTAAAATGCCGCGGGACAGATTGTTAAAAATCGGGACTATCCCGTCAAAAGTGGGACATCTGGTCACCTTACACTAAGGGCCCCTTTGCTTACCTGGCCAGAGTCCACCCTCTTGGCCTGCTCAGGCCCTGCAGCCTCCCCTCTGGCCTGGCCTCTCACCAGCCTTAACACCAGCATTCTCCTTCCCTGTCAGAGCAAGACCCCTGCCCCATGTCCCCCCAGCAAGTACAGACAGTGCTGTGCTGGGCATCTCTGTGCAATGCTTTTTTTCTACAATAACACCCAGAACCAGGCTTGTGGGTCAAAGAGTATGTGCTTTCAGCATTCGGGCAGGCCCTGCCTCGTTGCCCTCTAGAAAAAACAATGCCAGCACCTCTGCCACCGAAAGGGCACGAGGTGGCTCAACCCGATGGGCCCAGTGGGTTGATATGCGTTTCCCATTTCTACTGGACACTTGCATTTCTTGCCCTGTTGCTGCTCTTTGCCCCCTTTTCCTATTGTGCTTGTGGGTTTTTTTTCTTTGTTATTGTGTTACAGATGTCCCCTTTTCCTCCAGTGACCCCCTTCCACCCCAGTTCAGCCCCCTCCCCCCCGGAAGCCTTCACTGCATTCCTATTGTGTTGACTGTCTCCTAGAGGCCTCCATCTGACATACTATACGTTCACTTCCTTATTGCCTGCTTCTCCTGCCCCATGAGAATGTACGAAGCAGGAGGGCAGAGGTTTTTGTCATTTGTTTATTTTATTGTTTCTAGCACCTAGGGACAGTACCTGGCACATAGTAGGCACCTCCCCCCCCCCATTAATTGTTCTATGAATGAATGAATAAGTGAATAGTAACCTTTTTTATATCTTTTCAGAGAGAGAAGAAGGGAGAGTGAGAGAGAGAAACATCCATGAGAGAGAACCATAGATTGGCTGCCTCCTGCACACCCCCTCCTGGGGATCGAGCCCACAATCTGACTGGGAATGGAACCCTAACCTGAGACCTCTTGGTGCAAGGAAGGACACACAACCAGCAGAGCCACATTGCCCAGGGCTGAGAGCTAACCTTTTATCATTGTTTGTTTTTCAGATATTGCCCCCATGTCTCTCACTGGACTTAACCTTTGTTTCTGGTAAATTTGATCAGACAGAAAATTTTAATTTATATGAGATCAAACCTGTTAGATCTTTCACACATGACTTCGTGTTCTGCATTTTGCTTAAGGCCTTTTTAAACTCAAAGTTATAAACATATTCTGGTATATATTTTCCCAAATACTTGTATATTTTGGTCTTACTTTAAGTGATGTATTCCTCATGGAATGCATTTTGCAAATGCTGTGAGAATGGCTTACCAGTTGTCCCACTGCTATGTTTTGAAGTCTAGTCGTTGCTGCTTCTAAATGCCACCTTTATCACTAATTGGACTAGCTGGTTCCATGGTTCCATTTGTCCATTACTATGCGAGGACCACATTTATAAAAGCACTAGACTTTCGTAGTTTCTTTTCTTTCTTTTTTATTTATTATTTATTTTTTTAAAGTTTTGTTGTAGGTTATTTTTATATCAAGTGGGACAACACCCCCCCCCCCCCTTGTTCTTAATTTGCAAAAATGTCTTTGCTTTCTTTGGTACATTTTCTCTCTTAGATGAAGATGAAAACCAGCATAGCAGGTCCCGTGAAGACATCTTGCAACTGTGGGCTGTACATTTACAGGTCAAGTCAGGTTGGACCTGGCACCTTGATGTCAACTCTTCCTGTTCCTGGGACAGACACATGTCTCTGTATAGTTCGCCTCACCCTGTCCTTCAGCCAGATTTCATAGCCATCTTCCTGTGGGCTTTCCACATTTCCATTAGGCTTATTTCTTGGTAGTTTACGGTTTTATCAATATTTTGAATGGCATGATTCTATACAATTTCTCATTGTTTTCTCCAGTGTGTGGAAAGGCCATGTTTGTTGTAAGGTGACCTTGTACCTGGTTCCCTGGCTGACCTCCCTTTTTAGTTCTAATACTTGTTAGCTGCTTCTCTTAGATTTTCTGATGGGCAGTTGTATTTTCTGCAAATAACAATGGCTTAGACCTCCCCCCCCCCCCCACCAACCTTTCTTTGTCTCACTGGAAGGCCAGGACCCCAGCATACAGTCTCACAGCCATCCAGTGGGTACGTTCATCTCCTTCCCCCTTTGAGGAGAATGATCCTGGAGTTTCACCCCTAAGCACATTTGCTGGAGTTAAGAAGGCTTCGGTTTTTCGATTTCTTGTGTTCTAAAATGCCACTTTTCTACTGTCTTGAATGGGTGTGGAACGGTGTTAGTGTTTCGACATGCTTGCTTGGTGTGATGGGAACTGTGGGATTTCAGCTGGGCACCTGGCTGCCCAGGATCACGAAAGCCTTTCTTGCAGTTGGGTGTGGCCAGGTGACTGCATTCCGGCCATTGGAGTATAAATTTAAGTGACCCCCATGTCCCAGAAGTGCCCTTACAGCTTTTAAAGGGGCACGTCTTTCCTTGCCCTTCCCCCCTTTCTGCCGGCTGGAATAGTGATGTGAACGCAGGAGCTGCCATCTGGGACTATAAGGTGATGTTGGAAATGGAGGTCGTACACAGGATGGAAGGACCCAGATTTTTGGATGCTTAAAGGAGGGGAGACTCCAGGCCAGCCCTGAGTACATACATCCCAGCTTACACCTGAGTTACTGTTCCATCAGCCCACCCCAACCCTACTGACACACCTGAGCGCCGACAGGGATGACATAGTCAAACTCGCATTTCAGAAAGTTCATTCTGGCTGCTATGGGGGAAATGGACAGGCAGGAAGCAGGTTGGAGGTGAGTCTGCCAGGCCCTTCAGCCACAGGCCAGGTCGCAAGGAACACACCTGAACACACCTATGGTTGAACAAGCCGGCTTGTTTGCAATCAGGGAGAATGCCGCCCCTGCCTCCCCACCCCCCCAAGGAAACCATACGCATCTCCGTGAGCGGATGTTACAGAAGCTGGCTGTCCCTGTGACTTGCTTTGACAAAGTCGGAGAAGCAGACTCCACTTCTTGATGTTGTGCTGTTGCTGCCCTCAAAGGCCAGCCCTGCATCTGGGGCTGGAGAGGGAGAGTGTCTGGGGCTGGGCATGCCATGGCTCACAGAGGGGCCCCACCACTGCCCACGGCAGTGAGGGAGGGTGGGAGGCGACATGCCCAGACTCTCCTCCTGCTCTCCCTTTGCCGGCTGGCACCTCCTGGCTGATCATTAGGAGGCAGAGGGCCAGGGACCCGGGGGAGGTGTCTACACAGATTGGAGCAGAGAGGGAAGGGCGTGGGGGGCGGGGGGGAGGCGGGCAACAGAATAACCAGCATAGCCTTGCGTCCCAGAATCTGGGGTGGCCCTGGCATGGAAAAGCTGTTCTACAAATGTGTTGAGTGAATATTCCAGGGGTTCCTGGCCCAGGTGGGGCTCCCCTAATGTGTGTGCCTGGCGTCTGGCAGCCCTGGTTCCTCCAGGGGATTTCCAGAGTGGAGGCAAGAGGTGCAAGAGGGGGTGGGGCCAAAACAGAGTGGGCAGCCCCCATAGGCACCAGGGGGCTTTGATGGGTCAAGGGCTTGAGTATTAATTCCAAGAGAAGGGGGTTCTCAGGGAGGTCTGTCCTGGCTGTGGGAGGATGATCACATGTGGCAGACAAGGCCGTCCTGTGCCTGGGGAGCGGGTGGGAGGAAGAAAGGCCTTTTCTGGGGTCTCTGCAGAGGTGGGGGCTGCCCCACATCTCAGGAGGCCAGCCTGCTTTCCCACACTCATGAGTCGGTTGTTCCCTAATTATTTATGTTATTTACATGAGGGCAGCCCTTCACAGTTTTCAAAATGCCTTCCTGAATGGTGGCTCATTCAATTCTCACAACAGCCAGGTGGGCTGTGCTGCTCTGGCCCCTTGCCCAGGGGTGACTGAGGTGGGGGTGACTCACTGAGCCGCCCTCCTGCCCACACCGTCCTCCAGCCCACACTGGGGCTGCCCAGCGGGCCTCGCTGGGAAGGGAAGGGCACCGCTGTTGGTATATAAGCAGTTTCTGTTTCCCTTAGTTGCACTGTGGGGAGCCTCTCTCCCCACATGGAGCTCAGTCTGCCCTGGTTCCCTGGCTCTGTAGCCTCGCCTCAGTGCCTGGCCCGTGACTCCAGAACTATGTGCCCCCCACCTTCTGCTCAGACAGATACTTCTCCTGGGCCCCTGGGAGAAGGAGGTGAAGATCACAGAGGAAAAGCTGGAGGCTCCTCTATGACCTGCTTCACAGCCCCACTGCCCACCTGGCTGTGGCCCGGGCCACTCTGTGGTTGGGCATGGGGGCCTGGCAGAGCTCTGCAAGGGGGTGGAGGGAGGGAGTGCAGCCTGATCAAGGCTTACCCTCTACCTGGCAGCCTGCTACCCTGATGTGGCCTTGCAGGATGCACGCTCCCTCTTCCGGGCCTGGTTCCTCCTATGAAAACTGGCTGACACAAGGCCCCCAGGGTGAGGCCCGGGGGAGGCCAAGCCGAGAAGGAAGGCAGGAAGCACCAGAGCCCTCTGTGTCTTCCTTCTTTTTTTTTGTTTTGTTTGTTTTGTTTTGTTTGTTTTTATTGATTTCAGGGAGGAAGGGAGAGGGAGAGAGAGATAGAAATGTCAGTGATGAGAGAGAATCACCAATCAGCTGCCTCCTGCACGCCACCCGCCTCCCTCCTCTTTGGGAATTGAGCCCGCAACCCCAGCTTGTGCCCTTGACTGGAATTGAACCCGGGACTCCTCAGTCCTCAGGCCAACGCTCTATTCACTGAGCCAAACCAGCCAAGGCGGCACCTTCCTCCTTGCTTTAGTCCTGTGCCTGGCACTGAGACTCAGCGGATCTCAGAAGGACAGGCGGGCCAGCTGGAGTGGAGAGACTCCAGTGGGATAGGCACCCTTCCAACTGCATGATGCCTCTCCAGGACACTATCCTCTTGCCCTTCTGGGCGTCCTCCTGTGGGCTCTGGGCATCCTCCCCGACCCTCAGCATCCAGCCCAGCACTGAGGAGGTGCCAGCTGTAGCATAGATAGCTACAGATTCAGAAGGAAGTCAGGCATTGTGAGCCTAATGGGCTGTGGAGCTGAATGGGACACTGAGCCAGCTTGCTTCCTCGGGAAGTGATAGCTTCACACACTCCCCAGAGAACCACCGGATCCATAGGGGATAGAACAATAAAGGGGGAGGTAAGCGAGATGGGGACCATAGAGCAGTGGTTCTCAACCTTCCGGCCCTGTAAAACAGTTCCTCATGTTGTGACCCAACCATAAAATTATTTTCGTTGCTACTTCATAACTGTCATTTTACGATTATGAATCATAATGTAAATATCTGATATGTAGGATGGTCTTAGGCGGCCCCTGGGAAAGGGTCATTTGACTGCCAAAGGGGTCGCGACCCACAGGTTGAGAACCGCTGCCATAGAGGCCTGTCAAACTGACCTGGGATAGGATCAATTGGTTAGGGAGGGGACCCACCACGCGCCTACCAAAGCTTAGGCAGCTGATTGGTTGTTTTGAAAAAGACTGGTTCTTCTCAATCCAAGATAATACAATCAGCTTAACAAAGAAGCTCTTCTCCCTCCACCGCACGCACTGGCCCTGCTCATTCACGTGCTCTCTCCGCAGCGGCCATGCGGGACTAGCCCCGAGCCCGGCAGCTGTGCAGACTGAACGCAGGCCCAGGCTGGACAGACTCAGCCCGCTGGAGGGTGAGAAAGGCCGGGAACGGCACAGAAGGTCTGGACACGGACCCTATTTCTGGGCCCAGTGAAGGCAAGATTGGCTTTTCTCCGTGGCGAGACGGACAGAGCTGGGGCATGGGAGACTCAGGGGAACGCCTTGGGCTTTGCATCTGGCACCACAATTAAGTCCATCCCCAACCTCGTCCTCCCTGCGTGTCTCCTGGAATGCTTGCCTCGTGACACCGCCAGAACCCCACTTCCACTGGCAGCACGGCCACCTAGGGTTCTGGCCCATGATGACTGTCCTTGGGGCTGTGCCCTGGAGCCCTTGGCCTCAGCCGGCTTCCTGCCCCTGTGACTCAGCTCACCGCAGCCCCAGGCAGTCCCCCCCTCCCCCCAAGATGGCAGGAGCACCAGGCATCTGGGCATGCCTGGCCTCTGCAGGCTCCGGGAAACTGGCCTAGATCACCACTGCCCTGCCTTGCCTCCAGGGCATTTCTTATCTTAGACTAAATTCGAGGCCTGCCCTTGCCCTTGGGGAAACTGAGGCAGACATTCCTCGCTCAGGCCCTGCTGTGTGTGAATCAAGCTGGGGACAGGGTCAGCTACACCCAGGAAGGAGCAGTGGCAGCAGAGATAAGCTTTCTGGGCTGAGGTGCTTGAGAATGTACCCTTCACCCCACCCACTGCCCCACATAGAACACTGCTCCAGGGAGAAGTGCCCCGCAGAGTGGGCTCCCTGGGATTGTGTCAGTGGGGACAACAGACAGCAAAGCCCAGCTCACAATGAGGTGCCCTGGAGGCACCCACCACGGGGCCTGACTTCCATGGGACCCTTCCCACCACAAAGACTAGCAAAACCAAAGACTAGCAGAGAACATCTTGTTTTAGCCTCTAGTCTTCCACGTGAAGACCAGGCCACAGAGCAGCACTGTCTGTGTGTGTGTGTGTGTGTGTGTGTATGTGTGAGTCCGTGTCTGTGTCCGTGTCTGTGTCCATGTCTGTGTGTGTTTCTAGGATGCCAGACTCTGAGAAGCGGCCCTGCTTGGACCCCTGCAGTCTAGTTTCCTTCTGGGGCAGCAAGGGTGGGTGGGGCAGCTGCGAAGGGCAGGGGAAGTCACACCTGAGCTGTCGGAGTGGGAAATGCACTCGGAGAGCTGTGTCCAGGCTGGACTGTGTTCCAGGTTAGATGCAGGCTGGTGCTGGTGGAGTCACAGGGCTGGTGGTCAGGTGTGCAGGGATGTGAGCTGCATAGGGGCAAGTAGGGCATGTGTGACAGGGCATGGGCCCCAGAGCCAGGGCTGAGCTTGCAGGTCTGTGGACTAGCCCCTGTGGCCACTGGGGGAGGGGGGGATTGCTCACAAAGGGGCTCCCGGGGGCTGTCTTGGGGCCTGGGAGGACATCCCAGTGTCCAGAGGTGAGGGAGGTGCTTGAGCTTGTGGTGTGTGATGGTTATGCCACCACGTGCACAAGCTCAGGCGTGTGAGTGTTTGAGTCTGGGTACATGTGTGTGTGTGTATGCCTGTGCAAAGCCTTCTCTGGATATCCAGGGCAGCTCTATGAGCAGCGATGGCTTCAGCCTTGTCAGGAGCCCATCATCTTCAAGGGCAGTACCATCCAATTTTGGGACCCCTAACCCATCCTCCCTGATTCTCTCCAACCACGTCCTCTCTGGCCTCCACCCTCCAGCCATCTGTGCTGCTAATTCAGCCTGGGCCCCAGTTAGGACTGCCAGGCCCCCTGCAACCTCCCCTCCCCACCCCTTTCCCTCTTCCGGACTATAAAACTGAGTCCCGGGGTGAGATGAGCACACACAGCAGCTGGTGTCCCTCAGCTGGTCCCTAGGTCTCCTGTCTCGGGAGCAG
>PVJC01012956.1:19316-38910 GCA_004026665.1 Murina feae
ACATCAGCTCAGTTTCGGTTTATTTGTCTCTGTCTCCCCACCGGGAGGTTCCATGAGGCAGGAACCTTCTCTGTCTTGGTGCATCTCAGCACCCAGCACAGAGCCTGCCTCAGTACACACCCAGCGGTGAACCAGTGCAGCCTGCCCAGGGCCTCTGGGCGGCAAGTGGCAGAGCTTGCCCTTAAACCCAGGACATCTAGCTCTCTGTGCAAGCTGCATGGGGCAATTCCACTCACATGCTGGGTGTTTACTCTTTGGAACCATCCTGTGCTCTGGGGACCCAAGAATGCCTCTTCTGCCCTTGAGCCAGGACAACTCGGGGTGAGGGACCCAGCAGGATGCCACCCTGACATTGACCTTGGTCTCACATTTTGAATTGTCAGCCTCCTGTGCAATCGCCTGCCCGTGAGGGCTTGCTGGGCACAGAGGTGAGTGAGCATAACTAGAGATGCAGCAGGCAGCCCTGGGGGGGCACTGTGCTTCCCAGCCCCCTGGGAGCCGAAATGGGATATGGCACTAATGCGCTAAAATCAGCAAGGTCCTCCTGCATGGTGGATGGAGTGGCCAGAGCCCAGCGGGGTGACAGGAGGGCTTTGGTCAAAGGGGGAGGCAGATGGGAAGAGCCTTTTGGGTGGGGTGGGAATCCTGGAATTGGCGGGTGGAGGGAGGGCAGGGGGTGTTGCAGGATGGAGGGCTCAGAATTGTGAGTGCAAACTCTGGCTCCGTTATCTTCCAGTTGTGACAATTTGGCTCAATTAGTTGACCTCTTGGTGCCTTGGTCTCCCATTTGTATTTGGGGCACCAGTTCGACCACGCTTGGGGCTCTTTAGGGTTTTAGAAGAGGGTGGGGCACATGACAAGCAGGTGGGTGTGAGTGTCTTTGTGAAGAGATGGGCCTGGCAGAACGGGTGAGCTGGAAAGGGGGTGGGTGCAGGACACAGGGGGGCCCTCAGACCCTCCCCAGGTGCGGGGCAGCCTAGTACTTAACACTCAGGCTCCGATCTCAGTTCTCCCACTTACTGGTGTGTGGCATTGACTCAGCCCCCTAGGGTTCCCTGTCTGCACAGGGAGGGCACGGAGGCTGCCCCTTGGACGCAGTAGTGCCCAGAAGGCACCTAGCTCAGTGCTAGTCATCGCTGTTGTTTAAAGAGGGCACAGAGAGGTGACATCACTGTGGCTGTGTTTGAGCCAAGGTGATACGGTTCCGGAACCCCCCCGGCTCCCTGCCGTGCACCATCGCTGCTGCGGCCCGTGGCTGCTGGTGGGACTGGGCTTATGGGCTTGGCCGGCCTAGTCTGAGTGGCCGAGTGCAGGGCTGATGAGGGGGAAGAACAGTCTCGGCTCCTCGGGCCTCCAAGTCCCCTGGCCGCCTTCACACAACATCTGGCTTGGGCTGCGGGGAAGGCCTGGGAGTTCTTTTGACGCAGAGCCACACACCCTCTGACCACAGTGGCCACATTTCTGAGAGTCCCCCACCTCTTGCCCAACCATGACACTGGCGACAGAGTTCTTCCTTAGCAACGACCTCTTCCTCCTCAGCCCCCGGGGCCCAAGCCGGGGCAGCCGGCTGGAAGGGTGGGAATGGACTGGTTCACTGCTGCCGTGGGCTGAGGGACACGGATGTGCTGGGGAAGGGAGCATGCCAAGGAAAGAGGCCAGGGAAGGGGGCTCCTCCAGCCCCAAGCCCCGGCAAATCCAGGGGTGTGGCCAAGCCCAGGTCCCTTTGATGGGCATGTGCAGAGCAGGAAGGGACACAGACCAGAGGAGCCAGCTCTGGACTTGGCAAGAAGACTGGCTTTCCCAGACCCCCTCTCTCGGGGCCACAGCCTCCTCCCCGCCCCACTCTTGATGGGAGGCCACAGCAGGAGGGGGAGCCAGACCCCACGGCATGGCGCCGTGCCGGGGCTGGAAGGGGGTGCAGGGACTCTCTTTTTGGCGACATGTCCTGACTCTACCTTGTCACACTCAGTAACAGCTTGGATGCCATCTGGACCATTCAACTTAGTTGTTACAAACCTAACATTTATTTTAAAGGAACCTACATCGTAACTCTCAGTGGATAAGTAGTCTCACTTGTCATGGACACGGCATAATCACAAAAATAAATATTATTGAGACCATGAGGACAGCTCCCCGAGGGCAGTGCTCTGTGATTTGCTGCTGTGTCCCCAGGACCTATGCCTGGCACGTCATAGGTGCTCAAAGCATATCTTTTGAATGACGGGCTGAGTGAATGAAAAAACGCAGAAAGGAATGCGTGGTTGGGAATGGATGCTCAGGGGAGGCACAAGGCCTGTTTGTTAAAATGAGGAAAAGCAAATATTCGAGAAGCGTCAAAGCCATGCCTGCCTCCCATGGAGACTTTCTTCCTGTGCTCACCGTGTCCAGCAGGGCTGGCTAAGTGTGTTCCTGCCTGCAAACACATGACGTGACACCCGTGTGCGGGCAGACTCCAGCGCCCTCAGCCACGTGCAGGCCACTCTGAGCCATCCTGGCCGAGGGTGGGTGCTGCAGCCATAGCTCTCCTCCCCATCCGTCCTCCCACTGTGGACAAGGCCATCTTCATAGAGCATGAAGTCACTGTCCTCGCCTGGCTGGAGCCTGTGGGGGTGGCCAGGCCTATGGGGGTGGCTGAGCCTGTGGGGGTGGCCACTGCACTGCTCTGGTAGAAGCCTGGCACGGGAAACCTGACGTCATCCTGACTCATTCCTCGAGCTGGACAGGGGTGGCCTCACTCGCCACTCTTACCTTCATACCTGCCCTGGCCTGTAATTGTAGCTACACCATTCATTTCTTCCTCCCTCCCTGGGACATCTGCCTGGGGTGTGGGTTTGGAAGGAGGAGGCAAGGAAATGCAGCGGGAGGCAATCTCAGCACAGAGCTTTGTGCTTTGTGACTGGATGGGAAAACCACTCTGCAGGGAGGCGAGGGGGGGAGGGTTGTGCTGTGGAGCAGGGAAAGACCAGGGATCCCAAAGGTGGGAAGGGGCGGGGGCAGTGATGCTGAGCCAGCCGGTTACAAAGAAGAACACCCAACAACCATGTGTTCTCCTTGAGTATTTTAAAAAAGCCAAACCCCAACACTACTTGATAGTGTCTGCTCTGTAAGAACCAGGCCAGGACCAACAACAATCCAAACAACCTTCTGAGTCTGGCACAGACCTACTGCCACCCGCTCAGCACCTAGTGAAGGGAGCAGGGTCCTCCTTCCGGGACCTGTAGCCTGTGGACTTCAGGTCTAGGAGAGTCCTCCTCACATTGTCCTCCACCAGCTGCCCAGAGCCCTGCCTTCTCTCCGCCAAGGCAAGCGGTGGTCCTTGAGGAGGTGGCATGACTCACCAAGGGTCGGGGGATCCTTAGTCAGAGCAGAAGTAGGGTGGGATGTGGGCTACATTCTCTCCCCCTCTCTTCTTCCTGGGTTAGGCTTTCACCCAGGTATGGGGGTGGGGGTTCCCAAGTTTTGGAATGGAGGAAGGGGCAGGAAGCCCTTCCTTCATGATGAAGTCAGGCCTCCTTGGGCCTGTCTTCCAGAGTTCAAAAGCCCCAAAGAAGTGGCATTGCATCCAGGTAGCCATGGCAGGCAGCAATCACTGCTTTTGGCCAGAGTGGTGGGCAGGGCCCTAGGGCCTGTGACACGGGAGCAAACTTCAGCAGTGACCTCCCACACTCACGGGGAACTTCCAGAAAGGTCACCGCTCTTCCCAGGAGGCCCCACCCTGCCCAGCTGATCTCCTCTTGAGCCAGGATCCCAGCTGGCCAGTCCTCCCTCCCCATCCCCAAGGAGCTGAAAGGCCAGGGCTCCCAGCACAGCAGGTGACACCAGCCCCGTGGTCAGCAAGCCTGGGCCTGACTGTCCTTTCATGTGCTCTGTAATTTGCCCCTGGAATCAGCCATTAAGTCATCTGCCGACTGATGCCAAGGATAAAGCCCATATCGGACTCTGGGATCAGTGGCCCAGACTCCCGGGCTCTGCTGTGGCTTTGCTGAATCAGCCTCCGGACTGGCCTGGCAGAGAGGGACAGCTCACTGCAGGTGCTCAGACAGTGGCGTGGCCTCAGAGCCTTGGAACCAGTGAGGCTAGTAGCTGGTCTATTCCGAGGCCCCATCTTTCTGATGGGGACACTGAGGGTGATGTGACCTCAGGCATCTTGGGCAGCCTTCAAGCTTCTCTCACCTGTGTCCCCTCTCCTCCTCCGCACACAGAAGCAGCAAGCTGTCTCAGACATTGTGGAATTGCATACAGATCTGCTCTGACACAGACACGGCAAGCCCAGTAGAGGGCTGGGGAGTACATTGGGTCCTAGCTACAGTCCTCCAAGAAGGTCTGTACTGGGGGCCTACAGGGGAGCTGGACGAAGGCACAAAGTGGTGGCTCAGGGAAGCGGGGCTGAGGAGGTTAGGATTGGGTGCCTGTGGGGGTAGCTCCAGCTCCAGGGCACTGTCCCCACCCACTTGAACTTCTCTGCTTTGGAGTTCAGATCTCCCACACACACCTGGGGCTCACCACATCCTGCCCCAGGGCTTTCGCTGGGGTGGGGGTGGGCAGAAGGGTTGTGATGGTTGAGAGCTTCCGCTCCCTGCCATCCAGGGGTCTGCTGCAGGCGGAGGAGGCGGAGCAGGGGGAGGAGAACGATGGAGCAGGCTCTGGTAGCTCTTCTCCCCCTTCCCCTTGGGGCCGCTCCTGAAATTCCCGGGAAGTAGGAGGTACCCGGGAGAGCCCAGCACCGTCAGCAGAATTCCCCCTCAGAGCTGGCCTATGACTTGGGGAAGTGCTCTGTCTCAGGTCCCTGGGGTTTCCCTGGGGAGGAAGCCTTGCCCGCTCATACTGGAAACTCACCACGGGCCCCCAGCCTCTCCCACCCCTCCCAGGCTGGGGTCCTCCTCACCCAGATGCCCAGGGTGTTGGCCTCAGAGGACCATGTTCTGGCCCAGCTTGGCCACTAACCTGCTGGGCAACCCCGGAGTGCTGGTCTCAGCCATGCAAGGGGAGAGGGGAAAGGGGAGGGGAAAGCAAGCCCCTCCTGCCCAAGGAGAAGGGAAGTGACCCTCTAGTGCAAAATCAAGGGGCAGCAGGCACACGACAGCCTTTGCTGAAATACATTCCTCAGGGGAACGTCCTGGGAGGAACAGAGAAAAGGGAGAGGAAGCAGGGCAGGGGCACCAGGGCTCGAAGTCCCTGGGAGGGGGATGTGCATAGGAGAGCCTGTGCCCAAGGACGGGCCGCGCAGGGCCGATCAAAAGGTGGGCGCGCGGTTCCAGGCTGCGGGGTAAACCGGGGAAGTTTGGGCCCCACCGCTCCTGGCACACACTTCCCTCCAGAGGTGGTCCCGGTGTTGCCCCCGCGCACCCCGCCCCCAGTCTGGGCTGAGCCCGCGTGAGGCCGCGGGGGCGTCCCGGGCGCCTTCCTGCTCTGCCCTTATATGGTAACCCGGGGGCCGGGCCGGGCTACTTAAGGCCGGGCTGCCGAGGGCGCGCCGGAGCCCACGGGACTGGGACGGCGGGGCCTGGCGCAGAGCAGGGGGAGCGCAGCAAGAGGCGGGCGCCATGGGGCTGGAAGGGGCGCGCGAGCTGGAGTGCGCGGCGCTGGGGGCGCTGCTGCGGGAGCCGCGGGAGGCCGAGCGCACGCTGCTGCTCGACTGCCGCCCCTTCCTGGCCTTCTGCCGGCGCCACGTGCGCGCCGCGCGGCCGGTGCCCTGGAACACCATGCTGCGGCGCCGTGCCCGCGGCCCTCCTGCCGCCGCCCTCGCCTGTCTGCTGCCCGATCGCGCGCTGCGGGCGCGCCTGGCCCGCGGGGAGCTGGCGCGGGCCGTGGTGCTGGACCAGGCCAGTGCCTCGCTCGCCACGTTGCCACCCGATTGCCCTGCCCGGGTGCTGCTGGCTGCGCTGCTGCACGAGACCCACGCGGGGCCCACCACCGTGTGCCTCCTTCGAGGTGAGTTGCTGGCCCGACGTTCCCTGTCCAGCCTCACCGTGCCCCTCCCTCCTCCCCAGCCTCCGACTGACTGAGCCCTTGTCCTCCCCTGTAGGAGGCTTCGATGCCTTCCAGGCCTGCTGTCCTGACCTGTGCTCTGAATCCCCCGCTCCAGCGATGCCTCCTGCTGGGGCAGAAAGCGGCCGTTCAGACCCCAGGGTTCCCTTCTATGACCAGGTGAGTTGAAATCAAGGCTCCTTGTCAGTGCCCTCCGCGGGTCTGTGGGTCTGTGGATGTTTGCAGCCTGCTTTGAGGCTCCAGGGAGATGTGTTTATCCATGAGTGCTGTGTGCCCTTTGGTGTCCTCATACGACAGGAGCTTAGTCTTGGTCAGGACTGGCCAGGGCTCCTCTAGGCCTGAGTGGAGAAGGCCTCACCCCTCCCTCCCCTCTTCCTCCAGGGTGGCCCCGTGGAGATCTTGCCCTACCTCTTCCTGGGCAGCTGCAGCCACTCGTCGGACCTGCAGGGGCTGCAGGCCTGTGGCATCACCGCGGTCCTCAACGTCTCCGCCAGTTGCCCCAACCACTTTGAGGGCCTCCTGCGCTACAAGAGCATCCCGGTGGAGGACAACCAGATGGTGGAGATCAGTGCCTGGTTTCAGGAGGCCATAGGCTTCATCGGTACGAGGGGTACTTGGCCCCAGGATGGAGGGGTTCGGGGACGGACTTGGGGCATGGTTTCCTCCCTGCACCACTTCCCCTCTGACCCCCGCCCTTTTCCCTTGCAGATTCTGTGAAGAACAGTGGGGGCCGGGTGCTGGTGCACTGCCAGGCGGGTATCTCCCGCTCTGCCACCATCTGCCTGGCATACCTCATACAGAGCCACCGCGTGCGGCTGGATGAGGCCTTTGACTTTGTGAAGCGCCGCCGGGGGGTCATCTCCCCCAATTTCAGTTTCATGGGCCAGCTGCTGCAGTTTGAGACTCAGGTGCTATGTCACTGAAGTGCCCACAGCTGTGGTTCCAGGGAGCTGACCTGGGACAGCTAGGCTGACCCTGGGGGGCCTCGCAGTCCCCCTCACCTCATAGACAACTTCCCCTTCCTTGGAGTTTGGAAAGCTCCTAGGTAGGGGTGCTGGAAGTACAGGAATGCTGGACTCCCGCCTGGTGCTCTTCGGCTAGGGGTCTGAGAGCTGGTCCTCGTCTGGGGACAAGAGTGAGGGTTTGACTACTTCCCTCCTCTCCCCTCCTCTGGCCAAAACTAACTGGACTTTACACCCATGGACCCAGTGGCCCCACCACTGTGTTGAAGCCCTTGGCAGCCTGAGAGCCCAAGGGCCAAGCTGTGACAACCAGGAGTCCCACCTGGGGTGGCCACCCCCAGAGCCTGGAGCCTGAGCCCCATGCTCCTGGGGAGCTGGGCCTGGGGCGCAGATGTGCCCCTCACGTGGACCTCTTGCTTGCGTGTGTGTATTTGAGCATCGCACGCCCTGTTGGCGCTGGAAAGTTGTGTTCAACTGATATTTAACACTCCCTCTCCTACTTCCTCCCAGCCCTGTGGGCGGGAGTTGGAAACTTAGCACTTTATATTTATACAGAACCTTGAGAATATGCCAATAAAATAATGTTTTGTTAAAAAAAAAACAAAAAACAACCACTTCCAAGCATCTGGTCTTAAGTCAGTGTCTGGGGAAATGTTCAAAAGCTGTTTCTTACTCAGGGCTCACCTTTCCTTGGCAATTATTTTTGGAGATTTGGGCTATTTGGTTGTTTTTATTTGTATATTAAATTGGCAGTGTAGTTTGATGGTTAGGGGCCAGTTTTGCTTCACCTCGCTGTGTTTCTGTTTCCTTGTCTGTTAAATGGGTTTTATTGTTAGTCCCCACCTGTTAGGGTGGTGTTGAGAATTACACAAGTGAATTGTGTAAAGGTCCTGCACCTGCACATAGTAGGTGATCAGGAAATGTGAACTCCTCGTGGCCCAAGAGGCAAAGGTTTTCAGGTGTGCAGTTGTGCCTCTCAACCAAGTGGATGCCTACGAGGGTGGGACCTATGGTTTGGTTTGCTCAGCCTTGTGCCCAGAATCCGGCATAGATGGGCACTCACTCCACGAGGCAGCATGGGGGTGAGCAGCCTGCCCCTGGTGCCTTGTTTGCTCTGTTCCCTGGTGAGAACTGCAGAGCTGGGATGGCTATCAGGGCTTCCTCAGGCCCTGAGTGGGCTTCCACTTGGACCTGCCCAGAATGCCATGCCCATTTGGGATGGTGGGGGCAGCTGGGGCCCTGAGTCACCCGGCCTTCCCATCACACAGCCCCACCTCACACACAGCAGGACTGGTGGCTGAGGGCCCTGCTCACCCCATCCTCTCACCTCTACCCCAACCCACCCCACCCCACACAATTCCTCAATTTTACCTTCCTCTTCCCAGGGTTTTAAGTTCGTCTTCCAAACAAACTGCCCCTTCCCTCCCTTCCTCCCTTCCTCCCTTCCTTCCTTCCTTCCTTCCTTCCTTCCTTCCTTCCTTCCTTCCTTCCTTCCTTCCTTCCTCTCTCCTTCCTTCCTTTTTATTTATTTTAACAATTTTAACTATGGTAACAAATAAATAACAAAATTTATCATCTTTACTATTTTTAAAATATATTTTTATTGATTTCAGAGAGGAAGGGAGAGGGGGAGAGAGAGATAGAAACATCCATGATGAGAATAGCTGATTGGCTGCCTCCTGCACACCCCAACTGAGGATCTAGCCCGAAACTTGGGCATGTGCCCTGACCAGGAATAAACCGGCAACTTTTTGGTGCACAGGAGCCACACTTGCCAAGGCACCATCTTTATTTTGCTGTCAATCCTCACTTAAGGATGTTTTTCCATTGATTTTTAGAGAGAGTGGTAGGGAGGGAGGGAGGAGAGAGGGGGGAAAGAGAGAGAGAGAGAACACCAATGTGAGAGAGACAGATCAATTGGTTGCCTCCTGCAAGCATACCAACCTGGGCTGGAGATGGAATCTGCAACCCAGGAACGTGCCTTTAACTGGGAATTGAACCTGCGACCCTTTGGTGCTTGGTCCTACCCTCTAGCCACTGAGCCACCCCAGCCAAGGCCACCGGGGCTATTTCTAAGTGTGCTGTTCATCAGTATTAAGCGTATTTGCATTGCTGTGCAGTGGATCTCCAGCACTTTTCCTTCTTACAAAACTGAAACTCTGTTCCCATTTGAACAATAACTCCCATTGCCCCTCCAGCCCCTGGCAACCACTATTCTGCATCTGTCCAGGAATCTGTACACATCCTGCCGGTGGGATCATCCAGTTTTGTCCTGTTGTGACTGACTTATTTCACTCACCATAACATCCTCGAGACGAACTGCATGTCTAAGAATCTGTTTCTCTGCCAAGCAGGGTGATGACTGCCCGTTGGGACGGCTTTACCTGGCGAGCACTCTCATCTGCAAGGTCAGCTCCCCGTGCTAGTATCCCGCCTGGCGGTGGGCACCTCTGTCCGCATCACTTCTCCCTGTGATCCAGGCCCCTTCTTAGGAGAGACCTGGGTTCCGGGCACAGCAGGATGCGGAGAGGTGCTTGAGGGCAATCCCTGGGCCTTCGGTTCTGTGGCTTCCTTCACTGCAGTCCCCACAGGATGGGTCTCTGGGAAGGCTAAGGGGGTTCAGAGGTGCAGGAATAGGGACAAACAGCTTAGTGTTGGAACCTGTGAAATGGGGGTGAATGGCGATCATGCACGGCTGTTGTAGGGCTGACAGGGTATCCTCTCTGTGAGGATCTAGGTATCCACGAGGCTCCCCTCCCCTATGGCAGGCTACAGCAGGCCTTCGGCGTGTGAGCTCTCCCCAATTCCTGAACGTGTGAGTGTCCCCTCTGTGTATGCATGCGAAAATAAATGCTGGTGAGGATGTAGTGAACGTTCCCTCCTTCCACAGATAGCCTGGGGGAGCCTCGCACTCAGGCAGCTTTCCCGCATCTGAGCACAGGCAGGGGCAGGAAAAGGGTTTCCCTGGGTTGGAGGATGAGGGCCCTCCTGCGCTGGGCCGCAGCCTCTTTCTTTGGTGATTCTCTGCCTCCTGGTGGTGGGAGGGGACCTCAGCAGAGGCACAGCCCGCAGCGGGACGCCTCTCCCCAGGGTGCCTTGTACCTGGCCTCTGGTCCACTCCTAGCCAGGGCGGGAAGGATCTGACCAAGGTCCAGAGGCTGGGAGTGGGGAGCCCAGGCAGGAGTGGGAGGGGCTGCAGGTGAAGTTGGTTAGGGAGGGGCTCCAGGTGGGATGATTGGGGAGAAGCTGAAGGTGGGGGTGGGAGAAGCTGCTGTTTAAGGGTGGGTGGCCAGGCTGTAATCAGGTTGCCTCTACCGGCCTAGATTCCAGCTCCAGCTCACTGAGGGGTCGGTGGGCCCACCATAGACAGCACAAGCATGGGGGGCCTCTGGCCTTGGATGCTGGGTCTGCTGTCTTTGCCAGGTAAGCAGCTGCCTCACCCTCCTGCTTGGGCTTCAGTTTTTAGGGTGCTGGGCAGACACCGAAGGGTGTGGCTGGAGCCTGCCAGGCCCTGAATTGGTTTGAATGGCTCAAGAATGGACTCTCCAAGGATATTCCTAGAGTCAACTCCAGGGGCCCCCACGGGGAGGCCTCCTGAAGAGCCTGGAGCAGAGGCCTGCCTGGCAGTGTGGCACTCCAGAAGCCTCGTCCTGCTGGCTTGGCTAGGCTTGCCGGGCTGAGCAGGGAGTTGTAGGGCAGGGTCTGAGGCTGGCCCACACGCTGCCACCAGTGTTGCAGCCTGAGCTTTGTCCCTGCCCCTCCTTCCTGCTGTCCCCCCACCTCAGACACCCACATGCTCTTGAGCAAGGGCTGCCTTTTGCAGCCGGTGTTGGTCCCGCTCAGGGAGCCGGTCCTCAGAGCTGCCTAGGCCTCAGCACAGGCGGGGGCCGAGACAGGGATGGCCAGGCAGGCCCCCAGGACGGCTTGCTGAGGCCTCCCTTAGTGCAGGGAGGGTCACCCACCCCCACCCACATCCTGACATTCTCACCCACATGGGGGTGCTTGGGCCCATGTATGTCTGGGCCAGGTTTGCTCCTAGGAGCGCCCCCAGCCTCCAGCTGTCCAGGAGCCTGTGAGAGCAGCTTCCCAGAAGGCCTCACCCCTGAAGGGACCCAGATGTCTTGGGATAAGGACATCCCTGCAATTAACCAAGGTGAGGGCACCGTGTCTTGGGGGGGGGGCGAGGGGGTGCAGTGGGTAGGAAGGTGTCCACATGGTGTGGGGAGAACTGTGCTGACAGCTCAGCCGGGCAGAGGAACTGAGAGGAAGCACCCATACTGTGGGCTCTGGAGGAGCAGTGGTTTCTCCCTGCAGCTTTTCCAACCGTTTTCTGTAACTTCTCGGCTGGTGTGGCTTTTACAGAAGGGGGAGCACACGGGACTTACAAATGGACGAACAGTGTGGGGCTCTCTCTGTCTGCTTGTCCAGCTCGGTCATCAGTGGATGTTCGCAAACATGTCGGCCACTTGGTGCAGCACGGCCTGCAGGCGTGAGGGGATGAGCTGGGGATACAGAGCAAAGAAGCACAAGGCCCAGGGCCCCCCTGTCTGGGGTCTCAGGTGGAGGATGAGGACATGTTGATGTCCTGGGATGAAGCTGAAAGAAACACAGACGAGGGTCCAGACGTTGTACGCTTTCTTTGGGGGAATGGGTGGCCTTGCCCTGGGGGATGGGATTGCGGATGAGGAAGTCACGCGTGGTCTGCCCCCTTCTTTCTGTGAGTGGATCTGCAGCCCCGGTGCTGCTGAGCTGGAGCGAGCAGGACACTACCTTTGGTGACTTTGACCTGTCTGGGGTAGCGAGACCCAAACTGAGGTTTCCCTGGCATCAGTTTCTAGATGCCATAGAGAAAGCTTTTAGCTACTATTGCTGGCAGCCCAGACAATTACATTTCCATGAGCCTCCTATAGGTCACGGTTCCAGCTGCTGGGAATGCTGGCTACTGAGGCCTTGCAGCTGAAGGCCTTCAGCCAGGGATGTTGGGAAGCTGCCCTACACTGCCCGGGAGAGGGGGGTCCACAGTGACTCATGGGTACATGCATGTGGCCCCTGCCTCAAGGTGGGACAAGTCCATGGTGCCATGGGGCCAGAGCTCTGCTCGCATTGTTACCGGAAAGGTGGACTTGGCCCTTGGTGGGTCTGCCTAGGGTCTGCCCATAGTGTTTGGGTTTTTGACTTCATGCAGCAAAGGTTTCCCAGCATGAGTCCAAGTGACTGTGAGGGAACATTTACTGAATCTGGTGACAGTAAAACAAGAAAGGGCTTAGTGTGGAAGAAGCAACAGGAGGGCTAGACTGGGCTGGCCTAGCTCTCTGGGAAGTCAGAAAAGGGGGCTTTGGGGACAGGCTCAGGGGTGAGCCTGGGACAAGGGGCCGCTGCCCATTGCTCCCCAGGTTGCAAGTCTCATGAGATCTCTTAGCGTTTAGGAGATGCATGCCCTTGGGGGAAGAAGTTGTTGAGGAAGAGTAGATAGGGAATGTGGGGGGGGGCTGCTCCCCAGAGGGAGAGCACAGCTGGGTCCTTTGTCTTGAGGCTTTATCTCTCTCACAGGCTGGAATTTCAGGGGGGTGGGGTTTAGCAGACTATTCATCAGTTTCTTAGGTGTGCTCCCCCAGGGTCATGGTCTTCACTGATTGGTCAGTGTCAGGGCAGGGGGTTGATAGTCATTGCAGCTGGTCCTGATGTCACCCACCTGGTTTTGCTGCTTTTCTGGGTCTAGAGCTGAAATACTACTGAGGCCTACATGTTATTTCTAGGGAGATGACCTTCTGTATCTGTTGTAAATTACTCTCAGTTTGTTCAGCTGTCTCAGTTTCCCTATTCCACCTGTCCTGGCTTCCTGGCCTGTCTCAGAATCAGGCTGAGGCTACCCTCCAGCTGAGCCCAGGTCTTCCTCAGAGCTCTCTAGTATTCCATAGTTCAGAGATTCTCAACCTGTGGGTCGCGAGCCCTTTGGTGGTCAAACGACCCTTTCACAGGGGTCACCTAAGACCATCCTGCATATCAGATATTTATATTATGATTCATAACAGTAGCAACATTGCAGTTATGAAGAAGCAACGAAAATAATTTTATGGTTGGGGGTCACCACATGAGGAGCTGTGTTTAAAGGGCCAGAAGGTTGGGGACCACTGCCATGGTCCTTCAGAAATTGGAAATCGATTCCAGCTGGGCTTTGGCCCTTCTAGGGAACGCAACCTAAGGCACCTCCAATGGTGTCAGGCCCTCTTCCAGGAATCCTCCTGGGGCTTAGATGTGGGGAAAGACACTGGAGAAGAACTGTGGCTGTGGCAGAAACAGAACTGTTGGCGGAGAGGAGAGACAAGCTGGATCGGGAAGCGGGAGAGAGCCAGGCTCCCTGGAGCCAGTGTTCACCCTCCTCCTATGTGGTTTGGGCTGGAATTTCTGTCACTTGTCACTGAAGGGTCCTGAATACCACACAGAGGGGCAGGAGTTAGATGGGGATGAGGTGGGACAGAGCCCAGGGCATGGTTTGAGGAATGCAGCCCATGGTCTGTGGATGGAGACAGCTGGAAGACAGGCTGCCTCCTGACAGCAGAGTGCCTCCAACCCGGGAGGCAGGAGTTGGTACTGGATTGTGGCCACCATGGGAACCATGGACTGCCTTTGGGCAAGGCTGAGAAGCCTTGATCAGGCCGAGAAGCATCAGTCTCTTGTAGATTGCGGCTCAGAGGAGCCATCCAACTTGCCTGAGGCCCAGGAAAGAAGAGCCTCGGTGCCCAGGGGCGCTCCGGCTCCAGAGTTGGAGGAAGGATAAACCTGGGGGTTGCTTGTTCTGGCGGCCAAGGCCTCTGAGATGCTGTCCTAAAGCATGTGCTCTGGGGGCCTGGGCCCACACACATCTCTCCCTTCCTTCCCAGAGCTCATCCCTGAGGAAACACCAGAGAGCAGCTTCCTCCTTGAGGGAGACATCCTCCGGCCGGTGAGTGAGCAGGTACTAGTAACCTCGAAGATAGTGATGGAGGCCTTTGAACCTCCTCTCGCACCCCCAGGTGTCTTGGGGGTCTGGCATGGGCGGGATCTCCTTGTTGCTCATAGCTTGGTAGACACCCTTTCTTGCCAAAGTCAGAGGGAAGGGTCTATTGGGAAGAGCCAGCCTGAATGGGAAGAAAGGGTAACATCTGGAATGGTGGTAGACTGGGAGGGCTTCCAGAAGGAGGGGGTTTGAGCCCTCAAGACCCAGCTTGGTATCTTGCCCAGGGGAGATGCTCAGGAAATATTGGGATGAGGGAAGAGCTGAGCACAGGTTGGCAAAGTGGCTATGGGGCTGTGGGGAGGTGGTGGTGGCCTGGGGAAGACAGATACCATCACGGCAGGGGGTGGCAGGCTGCATGGGAATGGAGGGGGCGCCCAGCCAGTGGGAAGGAAGCGCTCTGTGTTTACGAGAGCACTACCATCTTACGAGACAGTGAGGACGGAGGCTCCACAATGGGGCAGTAACCTGGTGAGAGAAAGGCTGTTCTATGGCTTGGAGGCTGCCTGCGAGTGGTGTGGCAGGAGACTGGGCTGGGCTGGCTGGGTAGGAACCCCAGGGGCAGGGCCGGGGCCAGGCAGACAGCCCAAGGCGAGGCCCCTGTTCTCCGTTCCCCAGTGAGGGCCTGGTATAAGAACAGATTCCAGTAAAACCTTTGGCCTGTGAGGCAGGACATGCCAGCTGCTGTGAACCCTGCGCTTCAAAGGGCTTAGGTTGGTGGACGAGAAGAGAAGAGGTGCCATGGACAAGGGTAGTGCCTCAGAATCAGGCCAGTGGGAGGGGAGAGCGTCCCATCTTTCCACCAAGCAGTCAGGGTTCTTGGGGGCTACTGTGCTCCTGGGAGGGGCTGCTGGGGAAGTTCTGAGCACCAACACGGGGAGGGGGAGGGGGGTAAGGGGAGAGGAGGGTGCTGGAACTCCTGGCCAACCTCTCCCCGGGACCGGTGTTCTATTGGCTTGGTAGAATCGGTTGCAAGTTCTCTCAACAAAGACTGGTGTGCACCGAAGTTCACACAGCGGACTCCCAGCTTCTGTCTGATCTCTGATGGCCTCCCTACCCGCACATGCCTGTGTCCTGCCACTCATATCTTCAGCCTTTTGGGGCCTGAGATGTGGCAGGAAGCTTGGCCGGCCTGTGTCCCCAGAGGTCTCTGAGTTCTGTCCTCTCTCCTCAGAGTCCTTTCCGCCTGTTGTCAGCTACAAGCAATAAGTGGCCTCAAAATGGGGGTGTGGTGGAAGTCCCCTTTCTGCTCTCCAGGAAGTATGGTGAGTGAGCACTGGGAGCCCAGTGCCATCCTCTTGGGCCCTCCCCTCCCAGCTCCACCCCATCCACCCCTATCCCCAGTACAGCCTGTGCTCCTCCCTGGGTTTTCCCCTCTTCCTCTACAGGCCCAAAGCCCCTCTATCAGCACCACCCAAAGAGCCCTTCCCCCAAAGGCTCCTCCTTTTTGAGTGGAGAAGATGTGGTGCATACCAGTATACACAATGGAATGCTACCCAGCCATGAAAAAGATGAAATCTTGCATTTGCAACAACATTGATGGATCTTGAGAGTATCGTGCTAAGTAAACAAGTCAGATCAAAATGATTTGATCACTCTATTGTGGGCTATAAAACAAAAAGTAACAAATAAACCCTAACCAGTTTGGCTCAATGGATAGAGTGTAGGCCTGCAGACTGAAGGGTCCCAGGTTCAATTTTAGTCAAAGGCATGTACCTTGGTTGCAGGCACACCCTCTGTAGTGGGTGTGCAGGAGGCAGCTGATCGATGTTTCTCTCTCATCAATGTTTCTAACTCTACCCTTCTCCCTCTCTGTAAAAAAAAAAAAATCAACGAAATATGTATTTTTTAAACAGTAACAAACAAAGTAATAAAACAAAGTCACAGAAGTCCCTTTATTCCTGGGGCCTCCTCAGCTGGGGTTGGGGGTGAGTTAAGATCCTGAAGAGCTCATGGGAAGGTGCATCTAAGGACTATATGATCCATTTTGAGACCAAGTAGCCCGGAGGACAGTGACCTATCCAAGATCACACAGTCAAGTTCTGCGTGGAGCCCAGCTTTCTTCCCCTCATCACGCTGCCTCTTCTTGATACTCCATGTTTGGAGTAACTTGAAGCTCAGTGTCCTGCCCTGCTTGCAGACTTGCAGGGGGCATGAGGGCTCTGGGGGCTTGTCTGGGTATTCAGCCAGGTGTCCCCTCCCCAGATGAGCCCAGCCGCAAGGTCATCCTGCAGGCGTTTGCTGAGTTTGAACGCTTCACATGCATCAGGTTTGTTGCCTACCACGGCCAGAGAGACTTCATCTCCATCATCCCCATGTCTGGGTAAGTGCTCCTGGGTATGCGCATGCGTGTGCATGCGAGTGTTCAACGTGCAGAATGAGTTCCTCAGCTTTATTCTGTGGTCAGCCTGGAATGAACTAAGTCATTCTCTAAAACCTATTTCTGGGCCCGTTCCCCAGGTCCAAATACCCCTGCTCGGTGAGCGACTTGCCCAATGTGAGCTGGACCTATAGTGCTCAAGGCAGAAAGAGGGGAGAGAGGGAGTTAGGTGCTTGCTCTCTTTTATGCAGCCGTCCTCCCCAGGAGACCTCATGGTCTGATGGGTGAGTGCAGGTTTGGTGGGACAGGCCTGGCCTTGGGCCAGGTTCCACAGTGCAAGAGCTGCCTGACCCCAGCAAGTCCCCTGACTTCTGAGCCTCTTCCGCTATTTCCTAGCTTGTCGGGGCCTAAGCTACTGTGTGGTAGCTTTGATTTGGGGCACCCTGTGTGGGCCCATTCACTCAGTGAGCTGCTTCTGTTACCCCTGTTGCTATCAATTCCTAACTACTCTTTGCAACCCAGGCTGGTAACCAAGCTCAGTGCATCGTTTCCCAGAGGGCTAGGCGGTGAGGGGACTGGGGAGCAGCCTGGCCCATGTTGGTCTCATTCATCCCTGAACTAGGGAGGAGGGGAGGCGCTGGGTCTGCTCTCAACTCTCTCTGGGCTGGTGCCTACCCAGCTCACTCTCATGGCCCTGCAGGTGCTTCTCTGGCGTGGGGCGCAGTGGAGGGATGCAGGTGGTATCCTTGGCACCCACCTGTCTCCAGAAGGGCCTGGGCATTGTCCTGCATGAGCTCATGCATGTGCTGGGCTTCTGGCATGAGCATTCACGGGCTGACCGGGACCGTTATATTCGTGTCAACTGGAATGAGATCCTCCCAGGTAAGCCAGGTGGTGCACAAGCCAGGTGGGGTCTAGGAGTTCAGGGAGAGCGGGCCCCAGGTGTGGGCCAGTGTCTGAGGAGTTTCCTGACTATTTGGAAGAGGTTGTCCATCTCCCCCACCATCTGCCGGTCTTCCATGGGGAAGGTGGGGTGCCCTTCTTTCTGAGACCTGGGAAGTGGCCCCGATGCTGCTCTTCTGGGTTCTAAGTCTTCACCTGCCCACCCATAGACTTGCTTGTGTTGGGGTACCACCATTTCTCCTCATGGACAGTCAGTTACCTGAGGATGGGTTCCTGGCATCCTATGGACCTTGTTCGTTGTATACCCAACTAGCAGTTGCTCCTGCACACAACCATTTGGGTGGGGGTGGGGCTGAGCCAAGCAAAGGCCTGGAGGTAGTGGCTGTGTACGCCCAGTGACAGATGCAGGTGGCCGAGGGCAGTGCTGTGAGGGGGTACTGGTGGGTGTGTAGGGCCGAGGAAGCATGGGGAGGCTGGTCTGGGGAGGGGGCCATTGCACCAGATGGCCTGTGTTCTGGGAACCATGCTGGGTACCAGGGGTTTGACCCTAGGCATGGGGGGTGATCCTAACCTCATGGGAGGATGGCCTGATTCAGGAGGTGAGAGGAATAGAGACTGCTTCATGGGGAAGGGGAGCAGAGGGGATGCATGGTCAGGGGTTTGGTTTGGGGTGTGGGAGCAGAGGGGATGCATGGTCAGGGGTTTGAAATGAGCTCCACCACTGCTGCTGTGGAGTTAGGCATGTGGGTGCCTAGACCAGCACCATGGAGTCTCAGAGAAGGGTGCCCTGGGGGCATGGAGATTGGAGATCAGAATTAGTCTTGAGAAGTGGGGGGTGATGGTGACTCTACCCTGGAAACAGAGACTATTATAACCCTTGCAAGTGTTCATGGGACACTTGTGAGAACATACCATATGACAGCAATAAAACTTCCAATTTGAAAAAGTAAAGTTAAACATTTTGTCATGATATAAAGTAGAAAGTAGAAACTAATAACAAACACAAAACTTCTTTTACTTAAAATTAAAGTTAAAAAAAAACCACAAAAAGCAGCAAGCCTTTCTCTTATCTCTGGGGTTAAAGAAATAGTGGAATTCTAAGAGAAAAATCACGAAGATGCATTGAAACCAGCAGTTCACAGCTCAAGGCTGGGGGAAATGTGTAGACTTACATACTTCTATCAATAGGATAGAACAAAGTAAGCATTCCAGTCCAAGTTAAGAAAACAAAGGAGGAATTAATGACGGTAAAGGCAGAAATTAACGAGATAGGAAACAGCCCTTGCGTTTATTAGTGTTGTTTCCTAACAATAAAACAGGTGAAAACACCTGCTAACCTCATGGGAAAATTGCTTAAGAATTTTGAAAAATGAGACGATTTGTATCTAGCTAATATGTGACAGAACACACGCTGCTAGGATCTGCAAACTGCTAATGGTAATTAGCTGTGGGGGGAGCCATGGGGAACTCAGAGGGGGGTGGAGGGGAGACATTGCATATCTTAAGTTTTTTATTTTTGAGCCAGATGACTATATTGCCTTTTCCAAGTTGTTTGCTAACTGAAGGGTTTTTAAAAGGAAGAAATAAGCACTCTCTAGGGGCAGGACTTCCAGGCAGGTGACGGCATGCCATTGATTCATGGTGAGGGGCTGCTGGTGACCAGGTGAGGCGACCATGGGGAGGATGTGGAAGCAGCGGGGCCTGAGTTGGGGAGTGTAGGGGGCAGAGACAGAGGTGCAGCTCTTCCTTCAGAGACTCACTGTGAAGGACACAGTGAAGTGGGTGCTCTGGCCAACGGGGAGGGCTGGACTCTGAGCCATTGCCGGGGGAGGGGGGGGGTGGGGGGAGTGTTGCTGGCTCAAGGCAAGAAGAGCTGGGCTTGCTGTGAGGAATGGGGCTTCACTCCAGCAGCTGCTGAGCTCTGCAAAACTGAGGTGTAGGCACTCCACCTGGTGGGTAGGGGGCGTCCAAGGCTCTGTGAGGGCCAGTGGCTTCATGGGAGCTGCAGATTATAGACTAGTTTTACACAGGGGAGCCTGAGATGAGGAGGATGGGCGGAAAATGCTTAGGAGGCCTGGTGCAGGTCTGGACCCCTCCCAGGATGGGGGGTAGTAAGCAGGGATCAGTAGGAGGGGCGGGGGCCAGAAAGAAGCACATTCACCAGTAGTTTTGATCCCTCAGCCCAAGCATCCTCAAACTATGGCCCGCAGGCCGGGTGTTTTTGCCGCCGCTGCCTGTCCTGCTTAAAATAAGATATGTGCAGTGTGCATAGGAATTTGTTCATAGTTTTGTTTTGTTTTTTAAACTATAGTCCAGCCCTCCAACTGTCTGAGGGACAGTGAACTGTTTGAGGACCCCTGCCTCAGCTTAATTAAGTAGCTTATAAATTCCCAGAAGTCCCCTATCCACTCCCCCCCCCCCCCCCCC